>JADLZL010006122.1:0-47671 GCA_015844335.1 Chrysopogon serrulatus | reverse complement strand
GCATACGATTCATTCGACTAATATGAAGGTGAAACACGTAGTGTATTGATTACCGAACATGCATGCATAAGAAGACATGTTTGAACAAGTGAATAGTTAACTATGAATTGAAGCATAACCAAGCTCGGCAATACAGTAGGCTCGGGTCCATGAAGAAGGAACATACAAGTTATCACGAATAAACTAATCAAAGACCTCTGCATCCGCCGCGACGATACCCGATCCTATCGAAGTCTAAACGTTTCTAACGTGCAAGAACCATTTTAACATGTAACAATCTAGATTGATCTAATTCGGCTACGTAAGCATACGATCTATTTATCATGATAATATAAGAGTAAAGAACATTAAAGAGCAAATAGATCTTACAAAATAAGGAGCCGAAACCGACCAAATCTAGATTGGGCAAAAGAGTGTTACAAATGATTAAAACATTAAAGACATGCACCACGTGATAACTTAATGAATCTAATAGATCTTGCCAAATCTAATAGAGCCGATAACTAATCCTTGAGCCAAATCCTAGTCCGCCGCACGACTCACGATCTAACCAAGAACCGATAACTATCTTGCCCCTCGCTAAGCTATCAAGCGGACGCCGCCGCACGGCCATCTAGTCGAGATAGACAAAGCATAAGCAAAGACTTCTTGATCATCATAGACGCCGCCGCACGGCCATCCCATCGAGACGAACAAGACTACTTGCATCAAGATCTAAATCCACCGCATGATACTAGACATGATAGCAAGGTTGCCGGAACTTACGGAGGTCGACGGATCGATGGCTCCTCTCAAGAACTCGACGACACGACAAAAAGGACTCCGAAAACGTGGCACGGGGCCTAAGGTTGTATTGATTTGATTGTGTATATCCTTTACAATGGTCGAGGGTCTATATTTATACCTGGACATAACATGAATTCTAAGAGATTACGACGTACACAATATGTTAAAGGTAACTCAAAAGTATGGCGAGACTCTTGCTATAATTCTCCTGAGTCCTTGATCATCGCTTTTCCCTTCTATTCGCTTTTTGCTTGCCACCTTTCGCTTCCCGAATGGAGCCACTGTCTTCAAAGATAGCCGACCGCACCAATGCTTGCCGAATCACCCGAGTCAATTGCACATACGCTTGCCGAACAGCTCAAAGTTAGCCGACCGCACGCTCATTTGCCGAACGCGTTGGATTTCTGCTTTCTCATAGATTTTATCGAATCGGCCCACCTGTCATTGGTCTTTACCAAAATCCAGTGTTAACACATGCCCCCTCAATTTCGATAAAAGTGATTTTGTTCAAATTGAACACAGACTTTCTTCTCATCTAGGTCAACACTGCTCAAATCCGCGGCCGCCATTCAAAAACCCGATTCTTCCTCGTTCCAGATTCGAGCTTACTTCCAATCCCCAATGGCAACCCTTGATGGAGTTCCAGAGGTATCTTCGATTCCTTTCATGTATTCGGCAATTTCTTTCCTTGGTTTTTCACTTTTCTGATTCTTTTCGGCCGTTCCACTCTTCTGAAGGAATATAAGGATGAAATTTTGATTCCTTATGCTGCGAACCCTGATTCGTACTTCTTGGGTCCGATGGGAGATCCCAATCCAATCGAATTTGTGGAGAAAGAAACTTTGAGGATCCCCTTCAAATCCGGAGTAGTTTCCCCGAACCGATGGCCAAACACTTTCAAAACCTGGCCTTTCCCTCCGATTTCTGGATGGCGGAAGTGGTACCAAAGGATGCTGAACAAGAGCAGCAGTCACTGGGACTCCCAGGATATCCAAAGATTGCTTGAGTTATCTCTTTTTCGAACACTTCTAATGATTCTCTTTTGATAGCAGCTTCCCACTTTGGTCCGATGCTACTAATTTTTCATCTTCGCCATGGCCCGATGTCTTTTACTTTGGCCGACGTTTTCATGATGATAGGCCTCAATGTAACGGAGCCAAAGATACCCTTCTAAATACAAGCACAAAGAAGAACCAGAAAGGCCAAATCGGGAAGCGGGTGGACCAAATATATCCAGACTTACATGTCCACGGGATCTGTTGACAACAAGGAATATAAAGCTTTCCCGAACATGTGGCTCTGCAGTTTGTTTTTTGTGGCAAATCCAATGAGCCAACTCTCAATCACATGGTGATGGCCGAGGAGCTGGCTGCAGGAACTTTAATTCCTCCGGGCAAATATCTTCGGGAGTCGTCTATCACATGATGCATCGATCATTGTTCGGGATGCGTCAACATGGGGAAATTCATTGTGTAAATGGTCCCCGGTGGTTTGTGCGTATGTGGCTACAATCAGTACATGCACCGTAGTCTCTGTGGACCTTAACACCTTGGGTTTTCCTTCTCGCAATGATGATGAGGACGGCCAAGTGAAAGAGAAGGCTTGTCAAACTTATGGAGAAGCGGCATATGCCATTACCATTGATATAGACCTTGGCCATCTATTCAAGCTATTCTTTAAAGGCTTCAATCATGTGATATGGCTCCTTTATAGAGAAAGTGATACTCGACTCCTGCCTTTGCAAATTTAGTTATGAATAAAGGCCGCTCGATAGGGTTGCTACAAAGATCTTCAATTCTTTCATCAAGCCTGCGTTTTGCCAAAGCCAGAGTTTCACCATGGGAGATTGCTGAATCCATCTTATGAATTTTATAACCCAAATATGTCGGCCAGGGTAATTAGGTTGTGGGCAGCTTTGCCTCCAAGATTGTTCTTCTCCAACATCATAAGACCTAGGGAGAAGATAGGAGACGAAAATAGAGGCCAAAAAGGTTTTTGAGTTTGATGGGACCTGCCAGCATTCATGCCTATACCTCTAGGACTAATAGAAGCTGCTCATCCTCTGCTTCTCCTCTTGGTGGCAAGAGTGGAGTGCTCATATTTTCAATATACCAGTGCACCCCTTATGTCAAGATTTGTATGCTCAATTTGGTTCTGACAGTGAGGTGACTTCCTTATACTCACAATTCTCTTCCTTTCTGGCTTTGCTCTTAACTTAAGTATTGCACTGTCTTCTGCAGGATCCCGAGCCTACTCCTCCTTCTCAAGCAATCCAATATTACAAAGCTGGGCCAATTCTCGTTTTTTAGGTTTTGCTGCCCCTCTCTCGCAACTTTCATGAAAATACCAAAGAGTTTTGGGCACGCCTTCTTCGAGAGGAGAAGGCAAGAGGAAGGCTATTACTGGACCAAGTAGAGATGTTAATGTACCCGTAAGAACAAGATCCAAGAAGGCTAAGCTCTCTCCCAAGGTATACTCTTGGTCGGTCTTGTTCTCAACCACGATGAGGCTTATTTTACTTATTATATATTTTCCTTCACCACCAAGTCGGGCCTTCAAAATCAGCCAATGTGTTGAGAATTATCAAACATCTTCTCGAGGCACCAAGATGTTGAAATCCAAGAGGAAGATGCGAAATTCAAGAGACCACCGGCCATATAGGTGCCTACCTTCCTAACTGATTGCTTCCTTTCTTTGCACCAAATGAACTGATTTTGCTACTTGATACTCGTAAGCATCATTCCTTGGATAAAATGGCGTAAGAATCTCCTCCTCATGCTTCTATTGATAGTGCAGAAATTCATGAGGCTATTGGTCATATTGGTAATAATGTTTTCTACATATTTTCTTTTCTTTCTTCTGCCAAGGTTTATCTACTGCACTTTGCATCTCATTACTTATTTTTCAGATGACATCTTGGATGACATAGCGAGAAAAGATCTTCCCTCATCGCTTCAAGTTTATCTTCTCTCGGGCATCCAAATAAGCCCTCAATCAAGCCAGACAGAATCACCAAGAAGCTTCTTGATGATCACCTTGGCAAGGTCGGGAGAGCAAACAGGAACATAGCCTCTAGAGCCGCTCTGGATAATCTGGTTCTCCTTCTCAAGTTAAAGAACGCACTCTCGGATCCAGGCCGCTAAGGCCTTTTGGTAACTCGAACCCGAACCGGTAACCATGGAGGAGGAAAAGGCCAGGTTGGAAGCTCAATTGGCTCAATTGAATGTGAGAATCCAATCTCACAAAGATAAAATTGCCACCTTGCCGAACTCTATAGATGCAGCCAAAACAAAGATATCATCTGTCATCAAGGAGCATCGCCAGATCAAAACCCAGCTTACCGTAATCCGTAGTTCGAGGGACGATGACAAGAAGGTGCTAGAAGGAGTCACCGAATTAGAGATGATGTCATAGACGCAATCAAACTGTTCTTAAATGAGTAAAACATCTTCGGCTTGTAACACCTTTGTGATTTTTAAACAATTGTATTCCTTGTTGTGCTTTTGGTCTTTTCCATTCTTGTCTCGACCGATGACATAGCCGAATGTTTTTAAACTTCCTCTCAGACAGGCGGCCATCATTCTCGATTTCCCGATCAGAGGATTAGCCGATTCCTCTGAACCGTCGTTTTCGATTTAGCCGAGCTTGGCCCAGCCGCACGGCCCAAAAAGAGAAGTAAACCCTACTTTGTCGTTTGGTATACTCCGAGTCGTGCGCCACGAACTCCATTTTGGCCTATAAATAAAGCCCTCTTCGCTTCCACCACCATCGCCGGTTAGCATTCATCATCATCTTCTCATCTTCTCGCCGAAACCTTTAGGAAGAAAACCCCACCTCCAAATCACCAATGTCGAGCGCCGGTGACCATGGGAAGCGTCTGCCGGAGGGGAAGCAGAGGGGAGCAGGCGCGACGCCGGCAACGCCATGGGTAAAATCAATCTGCCATCTTCGTGTGTTCTTGCTCACTTCATTCATCTCTAACCCTTTGGTTCTTCCTCTTCCTCAGGCCGCGAGTCATCACGGGGGCAATACCATCTGCTGCCCCCCAATGGTGGTGACTCAACCGGCACCTCCAGCCAACCAACCGTGTCTATTGCCGGTTCTTCGAGCTCCTCCGACTCCGGCAACTCCTACAACCCTAACCCTTGGGGTCCAAATAGGAGGAGGAGGAGCCTCTGTGATGTTCACGAGGAGGCGCTCCGTTTCCGCAAGGAGAGGGACGCAGCCCAGGAATGAGCTCGGCGAGGTCTCCAAGCAGTTCGGCATTGCACAAGCCGAATGGGAAGACCAAATAAGCAGCTCGCGACGCCGCCACCGGTTCGTCCATTACCGATTTCAATCTGTCCATTGCGTTCATTACATTGATCATCTTTTCGTCTTTCAGCACTTTCTGCGGAGAACGAGCGGTTGAAGGCGGCAGCAACCCGGGCGGCCGACAAGGTGAATGCCCAGGGAGAGACTCCTGAGGCACGCCTGGATGCCATTGATGGCCGTGTTGATCAGGCCATCATCCAAGGCGTTCACCTTGGTGTCTCCCTCGGCCTGGCGGCGATGTCCTCCCGCACCAATGAGGATTACTCTTTTCAAGCCGTTGGCTTTGCAGGAGGTCATCCTTACGAGGTGGAGGGCATCGAGGAGCAAATTGAGCTCTTTAGGACCATGCTACCGCCCTTGCCGAATCCACTAACCCCCAATCTGTTCTTAATAAGTTGTTCCGTGAGTAGCTTGTAATTAGGGATTGATCTGTGAATAACGGAATCATCTTCCGAGAATGTGTCCATTTGATCTTGTGTTGATTGCCGATGAATGCCTTCGTGTTCTTTTCTCGATTCAAAGCAGTTCTTGAGTGATTTTCCCCGAATGCAAAGTGACATCACTTTTAGTCGATTAGATCTTAGTCTTACGCCACAAACGATTTGACGAGTCACCGAGCAAAGTATCATTCAGGATCTCATCTTTCTCTTTTCCCCGATAAACCAACCAAATCGAAATGTTGAGGTCAACATAAGATCATTCGGTTATATTTTGAACTCAAGGCGACACGAATCGTATCGGCTATTTACCAACTTCATATTTTTTCACTAAAGGCGATGTTATCTCATCGGGCCGTTTGATTCAAATTCTCTTTACGAACCAACTTCGATATGGGGTAATATTTCTTAAGATATCGTCCGTTGATAGCTCGTAAATTCTTCCCCAAACAAAGTCTTCAAAATATATGCATTGCCAGCACGCATTTTTCTACCCGAAAGGGCCCTTCCCAATTTGGAGACCACTTGCCGAATGCCCTGTCTTTCGATCCAATCGGCAAGATAGTTTTCCAAACCAGTCACCTTCCAAGAATTGCTTTTCTCTAACTTTCTTGTTATAATACCGGGCAACACGTATTTTATTCTTCTCAATATTTTCCAATGCCTTGAGACGAATAAAATGTAAATCTTCCAATTCATCTATCATCAAATTTGTATAATCTTCTTTTTCCAAATCTTTTTTGCAACATAACTCTTCTTGAACCCGATTGCAATTCCCATGGTAAGACAAATGTGATGCCCGTAAACCAATTCATAAGGAGATGTTCGAGTTGACCCATGACAAGCCATCCGATAAGCCCACAATGCTTCATTAAGAACCGAATGCCATCTCTTCGGTTTCTCATCAATCTTCTTTTGAATGATCTTAATCATAATCTTATTGGATGCTTCTGCTTACCCATTGGCTTGTGCATAATAAGGAGAAGAATTATACAGCTTGATCCCCATATCTTCGGCAAAGTCGCAAAATTCCGAAGAAGTAAACTGGGTTCCTTGATCAGTTGTTATAGTTTGAGGGATCCCAAACCTATAAATTATATGCTCTTTAACAAAACTGATCATATTTTCTGATGTAACTTTCTTCAAAGGAATGGCTTCGACCCATTTAGTAAAATAATCTGTGGCCAGGAGCACAAACTTATGCCCTTTGCTCGAAGGAGGATGTATCTGACCAATTAAATCTATGCCTCATCCTCTAAATGGCCAAGGTTTGATTATTGGGTTCATAACGATCTTTGGAGCCTTTTGAATATTGCCAAATTTTTGACAATCATGACATCCTTTATAATAGTCAAAGCAATCTTCCAGCATAGTTGGCCAAAAATAACCAGTTCTCCGAATTATCCATTTCATTCGGTAAGCTGATTGATGTGCACCACATAATCCTTCATGCACTTCATACATCACCTTTCTGGCCTCTTCTTGGCTTAGACACTTGAGCAATACTCCATCTATAGATTTGTAATACAAGTGATCATTGAGAAGGACGAACTTAAGGGCTTTGTACCTGAGCTTTCGGGTAACTTTTTCTGCGATGGATCCTTCCGATATTTGATGATTTCATGCCTCCAATCACCAATCACCTGCTCAGCATCCGGAATATTCTCTCCTATAGTGAAGACTTCTTGATTTTCACGATATCCGTAAAAGTTTGGGCCAACCTATTTGCTTCTTCATTATGCCCCCTAGGGATATGATGCAAGGTTGCTACCCGAAAGCTTTTTAAAAGTTCCCGGCATTCCTCATAGTATTCTCTTAGCGCGTCATTCTTACACTCATATTGGCCAATCAACTGGTTGATCACCAGCTCAGAGTCTCCAAAGATTTCAACAGCGACGGCTTTTATCTCTACAAGAAGCCGAAGCCCTCTAAGCAATGCTTCATACTCTGCTTGATTGTTAGTCACATGAAATTCAATGGGAATAGCATACTCAAAAGTTATTCCCCGTGGAGAAACTAATAGAATGCCAGCGCCCCCACCTTTGCTGCAGGATGAACCATCGAAAAATAGAGTCCAAGGTACAATGCCTACTATACTGGTGCTAAGGTCATGATGTTGCGTAATAAAATCAGCAATAATTTGACCCTTCACTGCTTTTGCCGATTCGTATTTTAAATCAAATTCGACAAAACTAGAATCCATTTGCCAATTCTTCCATTTAAAATTGGCATTGACAACATATGCTTGATCACATCATGACTTGAAATAATCACGCATTCGGCTTTTAATAAATAATGCCGAAGCTTAGTACATGAGTAATACACACATAAGCACAATTTTTCCATAGCCGAATATCTTGTCTCTGGGTCTAACAGCTTTCGGCTAAGATAAGCTATGACTCGCTCCTTCCCTTCATACTCTTGCATGAGGGCCGATCCTATCGTTAGGGTATCGGCCGCCACGTACAACTTGAAAGGCTTGTTAAGTTGTGGAGGTACCAAAACTAGTGGTGCCTTCATGTATTCTTTAATTTCATCAAAAGCCTTTTGTTGCACGTCACCCCATATAAATTCTTGATTCCTCTTGAGCTTTAATAATGGAGAAAAGGGCAAGATTCTCTCTGATAAATTAGAAATGAACCTTCTTACGAAATTGATCTTGCCGAGCAGGGACTGTAATTCTGTGAGATTAGTTGGGGAAACAACTTTATCTATTGTCTCCATGCTCTTTTTTCCAACTTCAATTCCTCCTTTATGAATAAGGAATCCCAAGAACTCACCAGCTGACACTCCGAAAGCACATTTGTTTGGATTCATCTTCAAACCATGTTTTCTAGTGCATTCCAAAGTTCTCCTCAGATCAGCTAAGTGTCTTCCGTAGTCTTTAGATTTGACTACTACGTCATCAATATAAATTTCCACAACCTTGCCGATCAACTCATGAAATATGTAATTCATGGCTCTTTGATAAGTTGCACCGGCATTCTTCAATCCAAACGTCATTACAATCCATTCAAATAAGCCAATGTGGCCAGGGCATCTAAAAGCCGTTTTTGAAATATCTTCTATTGCCATGAAGATCTGATTATAGCCAGCATTACCATCCATAAAGCTAATGACTTCATACCCTTTCTTTGCGTCTACCAACAAATCGGCAATTGGCATTGGATACCCATCCATTGGAGTGGCCTTGTTAAGATCTCTCAAGTCTATACAAACTCTCATCTTCCCATTTTTCTTGTAAACAGGGACTATATTTGAAATCCAATCTGCGTACTGCATGGTCGAATAAAATTTACTTCCAAAGAACCTTTCAATCTCTTTCTTCACATCGGCCAATACTTCCTCTTTATAAATTTTCCTTGGAGGTTGTTTGTAGGGTCGATACCCCGATTTAATAGGTAATCGATGCTCAACAATAGAACGATCTAGTCCAGGCATCTCTGTATAATCCCAAGCAAAGCAATCTTTAAACTCCTTCAGAAAATTTACTAATTGCTCTCTATATTCGGACTCAAATTTGCACTAATGTACATCGGCCTTGATTTGGAATCATCGCCAACATTTATCTCTTCTAATTTGTCGGCCGACATAAAACCGTGTCCCAACTTTCCTTTGTTGCCATCGATTGGGTTACCCATCAAAAATTGCTGTTCGAGCCGACTGCTTGGATCGGCTGTTGATCCTTGTTGAATACATTAACAGGACCTTCTTTCCATACTTTGCCGGAGAAACAATCAACACCATCATATTCCCAGTAAGAAGTGGCTCCGAAGCAGCCACACTTATCGAATCATCGGCATGTATGATCTCCACGTCATCCCCTATCCATTGAATAAGGATTTGGTGCATGGTTGAAGGAATACAGCAATTAGCATGAATCCATCTCTCCCAAGAAGCAAACTGTATGCCCCCTTGCTTGTCAATGACGAAGAACATAGTGATCAGGGTTTTAGACCCAATCATCAACTCAACATGCACAGCTCCTCGAGTGTCAGAAGGATTGCCAGCAAAGTCTCTAAGGATCATGTCGGTTTTAAGCAAATCTTCATCCGTCATCCCGAGCTTTCTAAACGTGGAATATGGCATTATATTGATAGCAGCTCCTCCATCAACAAACATCTTGGTCAGAGGCTTCCCATTGACGTATCCTTTCACGTAAAGCGGTTTCAAGTGACGATGTTTGGCCGGCTTGTCAAAAGTTGCTTGTCGTGTTAGTATAAGCTGAGCCATTAGATCCCCGAAACTCACTTTCATCGAAATCGAGTAAATCTCCTCTTGTACTTCTTGATTGTCAGGAGCTATGAATTCTGATGGGAGGAAGAAAGCCATGCATGCATCACCCGAAGGACCCTTCTCATCGGATTTCTTCTTTGGACGCCATTCCTTCTTCTCTTCTTTCAGCAGCGGCTGTTCCAGCTCTTTGTTTCTCAATCGCTGCACTCTCCTCTTCTGACTTTTTCTCAACCCTGGTGGGCACCATTGCCCTTTCTGCCATCTATATCCACGAGTATTTCCTTCCTCATCGTACTCTTCGGGATGAACCCAATGCTGATCCGCGAATCTCTTCCTCTGATGATCAAAGTCATTTAATTTTATACGCCGATCGTCCTCAGAAAATTGAACTCCAAGTCTTTCATGGACTGGTCGGCGGTTGACTCGAGACTGCTCAGTAGCCATAATACACATCGATCACGCATTACGGGCAATTGTTTCTAGCAGGCGCACTTCAAGCCTTCATTCCAACAATGCTTAAAGAATGAACAACCCCAATGAGACTGTTCTAGTTCCCTCATGTGTTCTTCTTGTTCTCGGTGATACATCTCTTCTTCATATCTCCACCGTTCTTCTAAGAACCTTTGTTCTTCATAATATTCTTGTTCTTCTTTGTCTCGCCATTTATTCAAAGAAGATTCATGATGTCACCCTTGGCCTGGACGTTTCACCTTTCTCGGTTCGGCTATTTTTGAACCGAACTTTCTCTTTAACTCTTCAGATGTCATCTGTCGGTTGGGGTCTACAAGTACCATTTTTCTCTCGAGCTCTTTCGATGTCAACACTTTCATCTTTCCCTTGCCTTTAGGGTCATCTGCAGAGACCATTCCGACAGAGAAAGAAATCATGTTCGAGGGAAAGGTTTGCCATCAATCTTCATCTTGCCATCAAATTTCAGATGTCCCACCCGAATTGCCTTCCGAATCCGAACTCGAACACTCGGCAATCATTGATGGAGTGAGAATTAGTGTTATGATAACCACAATATCTCTTATCTCTCACCCCTTCAGGGCGTAGCATGGGATGCCCCCTCTGGTAGCTTGATGCGTCCTTCCCTCACCAACAGATCAAAAGTTTATCCGATTTGGACACATCAAAATCATAAGTCCCTTTTCGTTGTTTCAGCCACCGCCGACTTACTTGGGTAGGCTCTTTATCCCAAGTCAACTCGGCCGCAACTATTTCATCTTCATCCTCGTACTCGCTTGCTTCTTCCGAAAAAACTCGATACATCTCACTAGCAACATTACCCTTCCGATAGCGGTTATCCCTTCTGAAACCCCGAGCCTGATTACTCATGACAGCTAATCTACGAGCGAGTTGACCGAGATCATCAAATTCCATGCCGAACAGCTTCTCCCTGACATTCGGCAGCATCCCTGCTATTGCTATTCCAGGCAACTGATCGTCTGGTAAATTCAGCGAGAAGCAAAGACTCTTAGTTTCTCTGAATCTGCGAAGATATTCTTGTGGTGTCTCATTAGCTTTTCGCCTTTAAACTGGTAAGGTCTACCAGCTTCTTTTCAGTAGTTCCGGTGAAGAAATAAGCATGAAACTTCTGTTCAAGTTCTGCCCAAGTACCAATAGAATCAGCTGGTAGAGAAGTAAACCAGGTGAAAGCTGGGCCTGTGAGAGACAATGAAAAATACCGAATCCTCCAAGCTTCGTGGGGACGCCTCCCAAGCCGTATCGGGTATCGGCTAATATGCTCTGTGGTACTTGTATCATCCCGACTAGAAAATTTGGTTAAGTCCGTTGGTGGCTTCACCCTTTGTTTGGTAGTGCAACCCTGTTATACCATTCTGGGTACGCAGACTTGTATGAATAGGATTGATTCTTTGGCTTTAGGCCGAACTGATGTTGCATCATATCAGCCATCCTCTGCATGATTATGTCAATGTCTGTCTTCGGAGTTCCACGTGCCTGTCCTCCAGATGGTATTCCTGCTGCACTTCTATATCCTGGATTCGGTAGAGCATCTAGAGCAGTATAGTCAGTGAACTCATGATATCCATCCCCATACATGTTCCTTTGTAACCTGTTTGATGCTGGAGATATCTTGTATGCAGATTGCGGTACTCTTTCAGTAGTGCCAAACGTTACTTGGCCATAAGTAGGAGGTGGTTGCTTTTCATGAGTCTCTACTTCATCTTTGTTAATCCCAGATGTTCCTTCATCTTCGGTTTGCTTCTCTCGATACTTTGGAATGTTGAAAAGCACTGGTCCACGAATTGGTCCCACACCCTCTTCAAAATACTTATCAGCAGCTTGGCCGAAGGTATTAGCCATGATTACTCGGAAAGTATTTAGAAAGGCCGTGTTGTGGTTCCTGATGGTATCTGCCAAGGCTTTATGGACCAAATCTGATACCTTTTGAGCTTCTTCTTCTTCAGAGTAATCAGTTTGATGTGCAAGAAGAACCCTTGGCAATGACTGCTTCTGAAAAACCTTGTTGCTCTTGTTCTTGGAGAAAGACATTAAGCATTTATGCTTGTATTGCTCGCATGCTTGCTCCACTGTAGCTCTCAATGGGTCTGGCAATTCATCCAGTGTCACGTCCAGAACATGATTGTTATTGACGTCCGACATCTTAAATCAGGAGATTGTCCCACCGGGCGTGCCAAAAAGTGTGTTGGCACAAAATCTGCACCACACCAAGCACACAAAGCAAGCCCCGTGACTTCAATCGGACAGCCGCACGGTTTGGAGATCCGGAGCGTGCCGTCGGTTTGACCTGAAAACCGACAAGGGACAAAGAAACTGTTAAATACAAAATCGGAACGTGTCGGATGAGACCGCACAGCCCGTATATACGACCCTGAAGCCACTTACGACGACATACGACTATAGAAGCCGCCCGCCAATCATGCATACGATTCATTCGACTAATATGAAGGTGAAACACGTAGTGTATTGATTACCAAACATGCATGCATAAGAAGACATGTTTGAACAAGTGAATAGTTAACTATGAATTGAAGCATAACCAAGCTCGGCAATACAAACCGACTTGGGGTCCATGAAGAAGGAACATACAAGTTATCACGAATAAACTAATCAAAGACCTGCATCGCCGCACGATACCCGATCCTATCGAAGTCTAAACGTTTCTAACGTGCAAGAACCCGCAACATGTAACAATCTAGATTGATCTAATTCGGCTACGTAAGCATACGATCTATTTATCATGATAATATAAGAGTAAAGAATATTAAAGAGCAAATAGATCTTACAAAATAAGGAGCCGAAACCGACCAAATCTAGATTGGGCAAAAAGAGTGTTACAAATGATTAAAACATTAAAGACATGCACCACGTGATAACTTAATGAATCTAATAGATCTTGCCAAATCTAATAGAGCCGATAACTAATCCTTGAGCCAAATCCTAGTCCGCCGCACGACTCACGATCTAACCAAGAACCGATAACTATCTTGTCCTGCTAAGCTATCAAGCGGGCGCCTGCCCGCACGGCCATCTAGTCGAGATAGACAAAGCATAAGCAAAGACTTCTTGATCGATCAAGTAGACGCTGCCGCACGGCCATCCCATCGAGACGAACAAGACTACTTGCATCAAGATCTAAATCCACCGCATGATACTAGACATGATAGCAAGGTTGCCGGAACTTACGGAGGTCGACGGATCGATGGCTCCTCTCGAAGAACTTCGACGACACGACAAAAAGGACTCGAAAACGTGGCACGGGGCGGTTGTATTGATTTGATTGTGTATATCCTTTACAATGGTCGAGGGTTTATATTTATACCCTGGACATAACATGAATCCTAAGAGATTACGACGTACACAATATGTTAAAGGTAACTCAAAAGTATGGCGAGACTCTTGCTATAATTCTCCTCGAGTCCTTGATCATCGCTTTTCTCCTTCTATTCGGCTTCTTGCTTGCCACCTTTCGCTTTCCGAATGGAGCCACTGTCTTCAAAGATAGCCGATCGCACCAATGCTTGCCGAATCACCCAGAGTCAATTGCATATACGCTTGCCGAACAGCTCAAAGTTAGCCGACCGCACGCTCATTTGCCGAACGCGTTGGATTTCTGCTTTCTCATAGATTTTACCGAATCGACCCACCTGTCATTGGTCTTTACCAAAATCCAGTGTTAACACTACTAGTGAAGAAGTCCCAAAGAGTAGAAGATAAAGCCACCACCGGGACAATCCATCCACAACCGGATGAGGATCGGGCACGACACGACCCATAGCTCCAACACTCACGGTCCTCTCGTAATCGAAAGCCGAAGCTAAAGACCTACAAGAACAAAAGAAGTTAAAGACAAATGACATCAAAAGGAGGAAAAGAAGTCGGCACCTACCTAGGAGCACGACGAATAGCAAGTCGAGGACGAGGAGGCGGAGGCGGCATAACCACATCCAAACCCACCAACAACCCCTACGGTAGAAGGAGAAGGACCGGCAAGGGCCCCAAGGCCAGAGAAGGAGAAGAAGTCGCACGGGGGCTACAAAAAAGCCAAGTCAGAACAAAAACAACAAAGAAGTATGTATACCAAAGGCAACACTTACCGACGAAGAAGAGGAGAATCATCAACATCCTCAGCCTCATCTTCAAAAAAAAAAAGAAACGAGATACACCGCCTACCAAAGAGAAAAATCAAGACTACTTTCCAAAAAAAAAAAGAGAGCGAACAAAAGTAAAACTAAGCAACCTCTCACCTATCAAAAGGTTACCTGATGGCTGAGGGGAAGCAGAAGAACGCGCCCGTTTCTGAGCTGCTGAAGAGGAAGAATCCCCCGAAGCCTTTTTGGCACCAAAGACGAGTAACTCGAGGAAGGGCCACCGGGCCGGTAAGGAACATATTCAATAATTTCTCTCACGATATACCCGGCAAATCAACTCGACCTTCGGATACCGGCCAAGAAATTTAAGGAGCAGCCAAAGAAGCAGGTGGAGGAGCAATCTCTCCATCAACATAGAGAGAGGCATCAACGTTAAAATCCCCGCCAAAAGGCTTCAAAAAAGACAAGAAACTAGTCAATCTCAGTCAAAAAGAACTCGGAAATACGAGATAGGAAGAAACACTCACGCGAGGAGGAGGCTTATCAAATGAGTACTCGAAACCAATCATTGGGACCACCGACGCGCCTTTCAAAATCTTCTGGAGACGAACAAGCATCTCCTCATCTGACAACTCGGTCGTGGCCACCATACGAGAGGGATCCTCGGCGCCCGAGTACTCAAAGCCAAAGTTCTCACGCGCCTTCAAAGGTTGTACTCGGCGACGGAGGTAACTTGCCACAATAGCAAAACCGGACAAACCATTCTGCGCCAGGTACCTAATCCTGTCAAAAAAGGGTTCAAGAAGAGACAACTCGGCGAAGTGAGCTGCTCTTTCTCCCACCGGTCATTCGAACAGGCGGAACCCCCGAGTAGGTTTGAAGTCTTTGGAGCACCAAAGACCCTCCATCAAGATTACCAAGATAAAACCACTGGATCGCCAATCCTTCACGGAATCAACAAGGTCATAGTCAAAGAAGTGGCTAGACTTACGCCCCTGCCGAATTAGATCCCACATCCACCAAGGGCGTGGAGGGAATCATTGCGGGGCTGCGGCTTGAGACGGAAAAGAAAACGGAACAGCTTGAGGGAGGGAGGAATGCCAAGGAAAGTCTCACAAAAATGGATAAAAACAGAAAGATGAAAAACCCCATTCGGGGTAAGATCATGAAGAGAGATGGAAAAGAAGCGAAGAAAATGGTGAAGGAAGGAACAAGCCGGCAAACAAAGCCCGGCACGAACAAAAGAAACAAAAAGCACAATCTCCCCCGGGGGGAACGGGGACACGATGCTCACCCTACAAGAACCCAACCGGAGAATTCCTTGGGGTGGATCATACCCAAATCCTGCAGCTCAACCAGGATGCTTCTCTTGGGTAGTCGGGGCGGGGAAATTCTTTGCGATGACCTTCATAGCAGCAAACTCGGGATTCAGCTACTCGTCGACCTCCTCCTCAAGAACAGACTTCTCAACTACCGACTTCTTGGAAGCCACCTTCTTCCTTCCCATGCAACGAATCAAGCACCCAAACTAAGAAGAGGATGCGTGGCGGCAATGCAAGAGCAAAGATTTGGGGATTTTTTCTACGGCGCTAGGGTTTCAGGAAGCAAAGGCAAGGTAAAGAAGAAGAACAAGAACGAACGACTAATTTATAGACCAGTCTTAAAAAGGCCCACTTAAGGGGCAACGGTAAAAAGGCCAACGGATACAAGGCGCAATATGTGAAAGGCCCAATGGCGCTTAAATCACGGAATAGCGGTCTTTATCCCGTTACCCACCAACGATAAAGTACTATGTCGTTACAAGGAAAGATAGCTTTGCCAATATTATCATAACAAGTTGACCCAAAAAAAGACGGCCACCAACAACTCCAGTCGAAGGAAGCCAGTCAACTTCTGAGCCAAAACAAGTCTACTAAAAGATATACAGTCTTCACAACCAAAAACAAGTCGGCTCGAAGGCGGACAACCATAAATTCAGGACAAAACAACTCGGATCATTGCAGGATCAAATATTCTTCAACAATACAGGATACAAGGTTACAAGTCTTACAAGACCCATCGAATTCAGAAGAAAACCAAAACAATAGCTACAAGGAACCCAGTGGAATTCTGCCATAGAAAACAATTACGTAGAACCCCCAGACAACCAAGGTGATAGCCATTGCCGACCCAGACTACTTCTGAGACAGTCCGGGCCGAGCAGATCCAAAGCAACCTAGATACACCAACACAGCGCATCTAAGATCGCCAAAAGTAGCACTGACTTCTCAAGCATCACATCAGGCCTCCCCAGCCACAAGTTGAATCGGACCCCATGTGAACAAGAGGGCTCCAGCTCTGCGTTGGCCGGTCGCTGCTTTGCACCGCACAGCTAGAGGACTGTGCGGATCGGCAACCTTTCCACACAGAGCATATGTCTAGCAGAGTGGAAAAGAAGAACTAAGAGTGCAAAATGACTCAGCATAAGGCACATCTCAAGACTCCTTCTACCTACCAGAATGAGCCTCCAGTCACAATGCTACTCCGGGATTAGTCTGCCTCTAATCCCTATCTCAAGAATTCTTCTACCCACTAAATAGACCATATTGGAAGAACAAGAAAGAAGCCTGGGGGCTGTTCAACCTCGCAAACTATCATTGTCACAAGAACAGGAAGAAGCATACTACAAGACTCTGAAAACAACCGAAAGGGAAGTGCAATTTATAGGCCAAGATCGGTGTACATGGACCAAGCTTACCAATTCAGAGAAGCATTGACAAGGACATAAAAGAAGGCAAAGAAGAGAGCAACAATGAAAGAGTATATTCCGGCATATCCCAAAAGACAAGAAAAAGCCTTTATACCACCACCGCCAACGCCCAACCATAAAAAGCGCACATAAAGGACAAGTAAAAAAAAGTCAGTCACGAGCCGTTGTCCGTTTCCTACACGTAAGAACTCGGAGAAAGCCCGGGGCTGCAGCTAAGGAAGAACTCAGAAAAAGCCCGGGGCTGCAGCTAAGGAAGAATTCGGAAAAAGCTCGGGGACTGCAGCTAAGAAAGAACTCAGAGGCTGCAGCTAATTCGGAAAAAGCTCAAAAGCGACAGCTAAAGAAGATCCTGACTACTTTTCAGGAAAAGAATTCAAGATCAGGGGCTACAACTTCCAAGCCATCATGCTACTCTAGACCCTCCAGCTCTTTGTTCCAAAAAAGCAAGAGGCTCGGGGGGCTACACTCATTGAGTGCGCCAATAGGCGCACATCGACCAAAAAGCCACCACCCGACTACTTTTGGGCTAAAATTTCAAAAGCCATCATGCTACTCGGGACCCTCCAGCTCTTTGTTCCAAAAAAAAGAAGAGGCTCGGGGGCTACACTCAATGAGTGCGCTTATGGGCGCCGCGTCGACCAAAAAGCCATCGCCCGACTTCTTTTCGACAAAAAACAACTCGGATTTAAGGCTCGGGGCTATAGGGCATACACCCTCAACTTTTTTTTTTTTCAAGATCCTCTAGCTACTTGTAAATAAGTAGCAAGAGGCTCGGGGGCTACACTCAATGAGTGCGCCTACGGCGCACAAAAGGGAACAATTCTTCAGCTAGACCACTTGAAGCATCACTCCGAAGCAAGGCGCTCCCGAGTTCTACTTGAAATGCTCGGGGGCTTGTCGATCACGGGACGTGAGACGGCTACTCACCAGCACGGCTCCCGTCAGGACAAGAGCAAGAAGGATGGATCTGAGTAGAATACGGGCCATCCAAGTTAGAGGAATAGAAAGTAACCTCTTTAATCAGAACAGAACACTTCCTATGGATCCGACTAGGACTAGAAACCATAGCTCTGGCTCTTTTCCTCCTATAAAAAGGAGCCAGAGCACCCTCTTTGGTGACAGACGAATAACACACAATCATACATCAATCCAACGCAAAAGGCCAAGGCCAACTGGAGTAGAGCTTTTACTCGACGACGAGGGCTCGAACCAGGAAAAACCGTGTGTCTCTTACGTGAAACCGCCGAGTTCTAGTCGTTCGCCGAGATCTGAATCAACTGCTGCGGGAACCCCGTGGCAGGCTATCGGTGGTCAAACACCGACAGTGTGACAACGACTTTTTTAGGTTCCAACTCACAAGAGGTTGAGTTGACAATAAACTTTAATGGGTGTAGCAGTAATGTGGTATAGGAACAAAGGAATTCAGGGTCCAATTAATTAATAAAACAATCTGCAGTTTCAGAAATAAATATGTATGGTTCAGTTCTGGGACAATTATTATTGGAAATATGACATTTGAAGTAATATTTAGCTGAAGGACTAAGCATCTGGTTGCCAACAAAAAATTGTGTGAATAGAAAGCTAAGATCAACAAAAGCATCCATCACCACAGAAAAAGTAGAATTCGATGGGGTCAAATGAGTTAGTTTCCTATGCACAAAAACAATGAAATGATGCTTGTGGCAGCAAATACATTTTCTTTTGAATGTCTCGACGTACTAAATCTACAGAACCATAAACATATCCTTCCATAGAACCGAAAACGCCTCGTCCCATTTTGATGTGAACATTTAAAATTCTGTTGAAAGAATTAACCCAATTGATTTGAACAGTGCCATTACAAAGGAATTAAGGAATCCAAGCTGCAGATAAAAGAGAAATTTAAGTATGGTACCTATGAACTATCACTATTGTCCTAAGTGATTTAAGGGATCAAGATTTTTGACTAGAGAGATGTAACATGAAGCACCGTAAAATTTCACTTTTTTCATCAAAAAAAATTGTGTTGGACATGATCAAACCGGCAAATGAAGTTATACCTATTGCATATAATCATCACAAATAATTATGTGTGAAAGTAGCATCTAGAATTTGTGGTCAATATAATCTGATAGCAAATAATGTGATATGTGATCACGAAAACTTAGATTGTTGTTGATATTGTCGCCAAATGAGAATTTATTATTTTGAACCAATGCAGCCTAACCGCGAATAATGACTTGTGTGAACAGAAAAAAACTTAAATGTTATGCTCTCTAGGCCTAACATGGTGTTAATTTCCTAGTCAAATAATTTGTCTCAAGGGTCATCACGAAAGTGATGTCGGCTTGGGATCCAAATCCAAACACGATTGCAGATTTGCATAACAATACTAGCAAAGATCGTTCGCCCCTACGCCTTCAATCTACATGAAGTTAAGAAATAACTAATTTACCAATTTACATATTGGCTGAATAAGGCTAAAATGACAAAATCACACTATACGGTCGATCTGCGAGGTGAAGCAAACTATTGAAATTGCCTACAATACCTTCAAAGTAGATATGAAAGGTAAATCCAATTTGGTCAAGAGCAGCCTCTGGGCCAGAATTGGAAGATGTGAATTAAGTCGATTAGTTTTAGTCACACAAATATAACTGATTGGTGGCTGCAATTTTAGTGGAAGAAAACAAGAAAACAGAGGATGAAGAAAACTACCCGCAGGGGAAGAGCTGCATTCAGGTTCTTGCCATGACTATCAGGCATGGCTAGCGTATGTGGGTTGATGTGTAGCAGGCCAGCATCTAACGATGCCTTGAAGTGCCTGAACTTTGCCAACACCCGGCAGCTGCTGCCGCCACGCACGCGTCACGGTGACGACAAGGCAAGGTGCTGCCGTCATCTTTGTTGAGGAGGATGCAAAGCAGAGCGGAGCCGCATAAAGGGTGGAGCTTAACCAAAATTTAGCTAGAGTAGAAAGTGAACACATAACTAATATTATAAAAAATCACATATGCACATCACATTCTCATTGATACCCCACACGAATGGATAATATATGACAAATTTATAATCATTCAAAGAATGAAGATGGTACCTCATATTAAAAGGAGTCATCCATAGCAAGCTAGCAGCGCCTTCATATGATTAATTGATTCAATATACATCAATTGACTAAGATTCAATTATCCAAGAGTTAATAAATAAATCTGTAAATTTAAAGAACAAATCAATTACTGTATATGATATGTGATAATACATTTACACAGCTATGAAAATACATAGCACTAGTGCATTTCGACAACGAACTGTAACGGTCAACACTTAAACCATAAAACCAACTGCCATTAGCTATTCTATACCAATGAGGGAATTTTTTATTTGATATTTCCCCTATGAAGAGGAAAACAAAAATTCTCTGATAAATCAAATCTAGTGGTAATGTTGCCTATGCGAAACCCAATTTCAATGCACTGAGTCATCCCAAACCAGAATTTTCCCATCCCAACAGATTGGGGGCGAAAAGAGAGCAGCACTATGGTGGGCGGCGGTGCAGCGACCTGATGCAGCACCGGAGGGGTGGGGAGTGGTGTAGGTAGGATGGGGGTGGCGCCAACAGGGTCTGAGGCTCTGAGCAGAACTACACAGGACGCGGTGGAGAGCCGTGGCTTTTAGAGGATAAGTGGCGGTAATGGCGGTGATGGCGGCGAGCTGGGCTTGTAACTGGTGCCTCCCTAACTACTCCCAGTGATCCATCGGGATTTTTTTTTATTTGATTGCCGATCTATTCAGATCTGAACAGAAAAAACACAAATATGCGAGGAGCAAGGGTGGATGCGGGAGAAAGAAAGGGAAATATGGGCGCTAGTAAATTTATTATCTTAGCAAAAATTATAATTATGACATAACTAGTAACATAAGTCGAGGATCTGAACAATAAAAAAAATTAGGATAAATAATATTGGCCTCTTGGATTTGAGGAAACAAATTACAATGAGTATAGATTGAATTGGTGATGGTCAAAATGATTTGGAACCATAAAAAATATGAATTGTTTGCACAG
The DNA here is from genome assembly GCA_015844335.1 of Chrysopogon serrulatus. Lineage (NCBI taxonomy): Eukaryota > Viridiplantae > Streptophyta > Magnoliopsida > Poales > Poaceae > Chrysopogon > Chrysopogon serrulatus. The sequence goes on along the minus strand of JADLZL010006122.1, from coordinate 26,530 downwards.
GCATATGAAAATGAAATCAGACAATTGGATAAACCTCGAGTAACATAATCTGTGCATACTGCTCTTTACAACTATAAAAAGGAAATGATTGAGTATGAAATCAAAATACAGAAATTAATCTTTATGCGCACAATCAGTACCAAAATTATGGAATCTAATATTAAAAACCAATTTGATCCAACCTAACTACAAAAGGTGATGCTCGAAAAAGGATTAAGAAGGATACAGGGGGTGTACCCGAGGGACTGGTGGACTCCATCCGAGCGGCACAAGCTTAGTCACTGGGACCGATCCGGCAATGCACTGCAATCCAACAATCCAATTGGATCTCTGCCAAATCAAACCAACAATGAAAGCTCTTTTTATGATACAGAGTCAAATCATAAAATGTTTTCGTTTCAGCTATAAGATCTTTACCATGAACTAATATATACCGAATCATTAATCTTGAATGTGTGAAATAATAAGGATTAGCTTAGGACATAATATTTGCTTAATTATTCATTATTTCGTAGTAGCATGAATGTGTGAAATAATAATAAATGAAGAAATAAATACTTGAATGCTCTTTTGTTAACCAGTCTGAAACTTGCACAAGGGAAAAAGAGGTCAATATTGCAAAACCACACACTAACAACCTGGATCCTAGCAACGCCTAAAGATCATGATCCTGGTCAATCAAATTAATATTAATTAATTAACACATTAACACGGGTACATAGAAAATAATATAATAAGACCTTAATCAAATTTAAATACAAAACTAATTTAGAAGCTTCACAAGCTAAAAGGAAGAGGAGGTGACATGTATATGCTGTCACCATATATTAATACACAAGTTCCAACTTTAGAAATATCTGTATAACCATGTTCAGACAAAGTTTGTATCATGAACCATATGTTCAAGTCCAGAGTTCACATAAGGATAAGAACTACTCTCCTGACTTCGCTTAGTTATAAATAGTGCATGCTTAGTGGCTACTTAGCAGGGGCTGCAGCCTGTCCAAACAGACAGCTCCGAGTGGAGCTCTGGACGCTAAGGTTTGCTAATATTTCTGACATGGAGATATTTTGTTTACATTTGATATATATATGTTATGGTTTAATCTTTATGTCTATTTACAAGGTTTTAGCTCAAAAAAATGTATATTCATATAAAGTGGCATCATGTACGAGTCATCCGATTTCTACTAAGCTGAAAATCGATACAAATGCTTAGTTAGCATCTTGCTATAATTTTCTAGATTCTCTTGTACTCAATTTGGATGTGAGTCTTAATATTATTTTTATTTTCTGTGTACATGTAAATTAAAAAAAAGTGAACAAGGGAGAAAGTATTTTCTATTTTATGCTGCAGGAAATATTATTATTATTTTTATTTTTCTATGTACATGTAAATTAACAGAAGTGAACATGGGACAAAATATTTATATATCCACAGCTGTGAGATGTTTACTTATTTAAGAAAGATTAGTGAACTGGATTACAGATTGAATGGCAAAAAAACTATTGTATCTACGGTTCTTTATTCTAAAAAGAGAAAGCACAAGAAAACAAAATGAGGATAGGAAGGAAATAACAACAACATGAATAACAGGCTACCAGCTCGTCAGATTAAATAAGCAAAGGATGATTAGAAAACTGAACAGATGAACAGGTCTCACAAATGTTGACTGAAAATTGAAAACAAGTAAAATGGATAACTGAACTGGTAAGAAGAATATAAGACAAAAAGGTCCCTTGCAGTAATCTGTAAATGATAGACACAAATAAGCTATATCTAGTAAGCTAAAAAAATCTCCAGCTCATTTCATGCAACAACGAAAAAGAAAGAGAATTACCCAGGGGAGCAAATCACAGATCGATTTTAATGGCAGATGAGATCACGCCGTATTGCTGCAACAATTTTGTACTGCAGTTTTGCATGAGAACAATGTAAAGAACAAAAATAAATATAAAAGTTGCTATGTGCGTATATTATACTTAAAAAACACATAGCCTGAAAGTACCTCAACTTGCATCTTCATGCAAATAGGTTCCATATCCATGAGCAAAAAGATCAGAATTAGACAATCTTCTTTAGGGTCTTGGATCTACACACAACAGGGGGAAGTCAGATTGCCAATCATGAATCGTTAATCCGCATCCCAACAGTAAAAGGGACCAATTGGGGCACCGGATGTGAGTCAAGACTCAAGAAGGATGGGTACCAAAATAGGGAATGGTTGGGGTGAGCCATTCTCCTCGTACGGCCGTCGCGTTGCTCACCTAAAGAAGAGGATGCCGATGCCATCGCGACAGGAAAGAAGGCCGCGCCTGAAACTGATTCAGCATAGGCAGCGTTGTATGAGGCTGCGGATAAGGTGAGGCTGCCGCCGCCGCCGCCGACCCGGACAACGACGCCGACGCCGACAACTGCAGATGGGTGCTGCAGGTATGGCGAGGATGCCGCCAACGCCGAATCCTCAGGCAAGGTAGCTGCGGATAAGGCATCGCCGCCGCCGCGGATTCACTCAGCACAAGGATTGGGAAGAAGGTGGAGAGGTGGAGACGAGAAGACTAACTGCTGCTAGCTCGATGCAATGTGATGGAAGCAGCTACGGACCCAGTGCGGCGAGGTCGCCGGGCGCCGAACCAGGGGCGCCGGAGAGCTGAGCTCGTGCGGCGGGTGTAGCAGGGGGGCGGTGGGGGCGGCGGAGAGAGAGGTCGTGCGACGGCGGGGCAGCGGCGAGCTGGGCTCGTGCGGCAACAGCGGATAGAAACCGGCGTCTCCCACGATCTATTTTTTTTTATCTACGGTCTATCAATATTGGAGCGGAAAAAAATTGGAACGATAAAAAACAATATAATATATACCGGAGGTGGGGTGTGGGGAAGAAAAGCCGGAAGACGATGGGTGCTCGGAACCGGTGGGTGGGTTGGGTCGTATACTGCGATTATTATTCACTACCCGGGTAATATATAGAAGAACTATATATATATATATATATATATATATATATATATATATATATATATATATATATATATATATATATATATATATATATACACCTTATATTCAATTTCCATTAACATTCTATTTTGCTATGGAAGTTTTCTACATCAGCGTTTGCTGTGCAATTATGCCTTCATTCAAGCTATTTATATCAGCAAACCCTATTAGTTGTCTTCATTAGAATATTGCATCATCCACTAAGAGCATCTCCAATGGTTTTGCAATTTTTATTTGGCAAAATTGATAGTTTGCCAAGTCTCAAATGAATATGGCAAATGTCTAAAGAGTCAATCTCCAATGGTTTGACATTATTACTTGGCAAAAAATGAAAATTCTGGACCCACATTTTTTTCCGTCCATTTTGGGCGCGCGGCCCTCTTCCTCGCGCCAATTGTTTTGGCGGCGTCGCGGAAGACCTGGCCATCGGCCGTCGCCAAGCCTTGTTTTGGCGCCGTCGGCCTTTGCCGGATCGGCCGTCGCCAGGGCAACAACGAAATTATTTTAGCAAATGTCCCAATTGTTTTGCCGGCGTGGAGTCTTTGCCTACGAGCACTTCAAGGCAGCAGCTAGCGATGGGTTCCAGTTACCGGAGATGATGTCAAGCCGGGTGTCACAAATAAGATCAAAAGGTTTGTGATTCCTAGACCAATATCGTCTTGCAGCAGTTCATGTTTTCAATTTGCGCAAAAATATTCTCGGCTATGTAATTGTTTCCATCTACGGCGGATGAGGGCTTCCGGATCACGTCTCCGAATGCAATTGGATGACGATTCTTCGAGGCGATGATGATTACTTCATTTTCGCGCAGCTGCTCGGATTTTGCGCGTTTTCTAATAAGAAACGAAGACCTGGTGGTTCAGTCCCCGGCCATGTTGTTATTTATCGTGATAGAGAAGGCGGCCACCGGAGGATGTTTCAAGATTATTTGGCGGATAATCCGACATATGGTCCAAATTATTCCGTCGGAGGTTCTTATTCTTTCACCTTAGATTGGTTCATATTATTTATTTCATTTTTATACGAGTTGATGAACTTTTGTTTTTTTTTTCAGATTTAGAATGAATAGGGATCTTTTTCTCATGGATCATGAATGCTGTTGAAGCACATGACAATTATTTTGTGCAGAAAAAGGATGCGGCAGTGTGCTTGGCCCGAGTTGCTTTCAAAAAGTCACTTGCCGCTCTCCGTATGCTCACATATGGAGTATCTGGCTGATGCTACGGATGAGTATGTTCGCATTGGTGAAAGCACTGCAATGGAGAGCCTTCGTAGGTTCGTTGCTGCAGTTGTAGAAATATTTGAAGCGGAATACCTGAGACATCCCAATGAGGCTGACATAGCACGCTTACTTGAAGTCAATGAGAAAAGAGGTTTCCCGGAATGTTAGGGTCCATCGATTGTATGCATTGGGCGTGGAAGAATTGTCCGGTTGAATCGCAAGGTCGAGTACAAGGGGCATGTGAACAAGCCAGCTATAATTTTAGAAGCTGTTGCGTCTCAGGACCTTTGGATATGGCATGCATTTTTTGGGATGCCAGGCTCTCATAATGATATCAATGTCCTTCACCGGTCTCCATTATTCGACAATCTAGCGGAGGGTATAGCTCCAGAGGTGAATTATACCATTAATGGTCATGACTACAATATGGGTTACTATCTCGCTGATGGTATATACCCCTCATGGGCTACTTTAGTCAAGTCCATCTCTCTTCCTATGGGAAACAAAAACAAATACTTTGCTAGAGCGCAAGAAGCAAAGAAGGAAAGATGTGGAAAGAACTTTTGGTGTTTTTCGGTCTAGGTTTCCCATTATTCGACAACCAGTCGTAGTTGGGACACGTAGACGCTTGCATTGATCATGAGGGCTTGTGTGATCATGCACAATATGATTGTTGAAGATGAAAGAAATCTCGACCCTAATGAGCGGTTCGATTATGGTGGTGAAAATGTGCAACCTGCGCGGCGTGGCATGCCTACTCGTACACTAGCTGAATTTATTGAAGCACATAAAAGATCGAGAGACAAGGCAACACACTTCCAGTTGAAGGAAGACCTCATCGAGCATCTATGGAACCGTCATCCTGATTTGTATCCTATGAAATCAGCATCTTGATTTAGTTTATTATGTTGCAAGTGTGTAATCAATTATAATGAACAATTTAGTTTCATATTTCTGTAATCGTCTCTCGTTGTATCAAGCTTTAGAGCACACCAACATTCAAAGCGAGCATAGTTGCTTTTCACTAAAAGACAAGCGAGCACCATTACACCTTTGTCCAATCAATGCACAGTATGCCAACCATAGTACGATGCACGTCGATCACTACTAGCATTCTATTCACATGACATACACTGAGATACAATATGATAGCTGCATCGTTGATTCCAATTTCCACTCAAATAAATTATGATTCCAATTTTCACTCAAATAAATTATGAAAGGTGCATGTATAATTCAAATACACTCAAACAAAATATGAGAATGTAAATAATGGTTCTCAAACAAAATATGTATCACTCAAATACACTCAAATAACGGATTCACTAAAACTAGTTTGACATATGCCGTGCAAGGATCTTCTTCTTCATTATCTGAAGCCACTATAGCTGCTCCCCCGTCAAGGGAGGTAGTATCCGCTAACATTATGTCTTTCTCCTCCTTTCAGCAAAGTTTGCTTCGATTTGTTTTTCTTCATTTGACACTCGCTTCTTCTCAAGCTCAAGCGAAGCCTTCTCTACCTCAAGTGAAGCCTTCTTTACCTCAAGTGAAGCCTCTCTCGCCTTATCTCTTTCCTTGTCACGTGCCTCCTTCTTCTCCCACATCTTGTCCCAAGCTGCAATGCAAGCGTCGTCGCCTCCTCGCCTAGCTTCTTTTGCCTGCTTCTGACCCTTTGGCCTCTTTCGTACTTCAGAACCTAGAGCTGCAACCTCTTGCACTTCCTCATTGTTGTTATCTTCTACATTGCTCGGTGTGGGGTCCTTGGTAGTCTTACATTTTTTCTTAGCGGCTGGTTTCGCTGCTCGGCCAGTTCAATCCTCTTTGACTTCCACTTGTCTTCATCCTTCAACTTGTGCCAACAATGCATAAGAGTAAACGATTTATTCTCCTCGTCTACTCCCGTGTACGTCTCCAATGCTTGATTAATCTGCATAAGTAAAATATTTAAAATGTTTATATCTTCACATATGAACCAAATAGTGGAAAACAAATAAAAGAACCAACTATGAAAACAAACCATGTCTTGGATAGTTGCTCCACTAGCATTCCTACGCTCAATTTTCTCGTAGCATGAATGTAAACTTGTTCACATCCTTCCGAATAGTGAGCCACCTATGCATAATAGAATTCTACTGTCCTAACAGCTTCATTTGTCTTGTTTTCATCAAAGAATGCACGAATTCTACCCCAAAATGATAAACGAGTTTGACCGCCCCGTGAATAGGATCTTTGCTAACATTCAACCAAGCTGAGCATATAACTTTATCTTCCTCTTTATCAAATTTTTTAGTCCTATGTGACACACCCTTCCCAGCACGACGGCGACCAGGAACTTTGGTCTGCTGCACTTGCACAACACCATCTTGAGATTCGGAAGGAAAATCATCGGTATTTTCCAGTTTGTGTCCAATCGGTGGAAAATCGTCTAAGCCAGGAATATGTTCTCCATTGAGTATGCCTGTATAATATCCCATTCCATCCATTTGAACGAATCTACAAAAAAAATAGAATGATAACGATTGGTTTCAAATTAAGACGAGCAGATGAAAGACAATATATCCACACCGATTGGAAATAAAAACAAACGACCACGATGCGTACTCAGTACATACACTAGAGTACATACACTAGGATGAAAGTATAAATTGATTCTACAGATCGAGAGATAGCTACATGAATCAGCAAATAAATTATCCACAGGCGGGAGCGGCGGTGTGTGGCACCACGCGGCACACACAAATCGGCAAGTGACCACTCTATACTAATCAAATATACTACTGACCTTTTTTTATTCAGAAATTAAGACCCTAAAGTGGTGATCTACTGACCTTCAATCCAGTAGCAAACGGTAGATGATAGCGGGATACATGCGGTAGCGGCAATTTGTTTCTGAATGTATATGAACTGAATCGACGAAGGGAATAGACCGCGAACGAAAACCAACGGAGGGAAATCTAGCTATCGAGGCAAGCGAGGCGGGGCGCGATCACTCACACGCAATGACGGCGAGCCAGACGGACCGGCCGGCGTGTAACATTCTAAATGTTAATCATGTCACAATTGCATTTTCATTAATGCATAAGTACCATTTTGCATTTGATCATAAGCACATGCCATTACAAGTTCCATGTGTGTAACACATAATTGTGTTTGGTAATTTCAAAAAAATGGTTTAAAAGTGTTTAGAATTAAAATGGATATAGGGTTTATGTACAAAATTTGGTTAAAACATGCTCACATGGGATGATGATATCATTTGTGCTTTTAATCAAGTTGCTAAGTATCCTAGAATATAAGTATATGAATTATTCAGTTTTTGGGGTCAAGTCCTAAATGAAAGTTGTAGTATAAATTATATGAAACAACTTTTATTTAGAGGTCCAGGGCCAAATCCCTTTGTAACATGTTCAAAAATTGACTTTAAAACTGAATTCAGTATAAGATTATAAGGTGACTTAGAAAAATTCTAAGTCATGGATTTCAGTGTTTTAATTCAGTTTTCAAGGCTGATTAAGTTTGTTTTTCTTGAATAAAATTTTGGAAACCAATTCATTGCTTGATAGTATAAAGTTTATACTTTTGATTAGTGGAAATGGTTGACCTTGGTTGCTGTTGGTTAATCATTAATTAAGTGCCAAAATCAGCTAATTGCTGTGATCAGCTTTTGCATTAACTGAATCGAAGTTTCAGTGAGTTTTTAGTGGTGTTTAGCAATTTATATCTTATAAACCGTTGAGTTATAGTGGCTGCTCCTTTGATCAAAATTGAAGTCCACCTATAGGAGATCACCACGGTGCAACCGGATTGCAAATTGGCTTCTTGGACCGAGAGAAATCGAGAGAAAAACATACTGTTTCGGTCGCTACTGATAACGACAGATCACCCCCTTGCCCATGCCGTTCGCTGCTCACCGGCGTCGCCGTGTCTCCCGCCAATTCAGCGCGCCCGCACACGCGTTCCCAGCCCGTGTTCATGCTCGCGAAGTCGCTGGCCTTCTCTTCCTCCTTCCCTTGCCCTATATAAGCCCTTTGCCGCGGCCGCCGTTTCCTCCTTTTCTTCTTCTTCCCGCCGACGACCGAACTCCACCGCGTCGTCAAATTCACCCCCGTCATTTGATCATCGTCCAATTGCCTTGGCCACCATCCCCGCTACTCCCTGGCGCACCGTTTGCACCCGCTTGCACCTCGTGCCACCACCGGAATCGGCCGTGCGGGGCTCTCATCTCCACGACCGGTCGAGGCGCCGCCCAAGGCGCGCCCGCCGTCGACCGACCAACTTTGTGAGCCAACCGCCTTGTCATCTGTCGTTTCGGACTCGCTTTGACACCGTCCTCATGACCGACTCGATCTCATCAACTCTATCGCACAGGACAAGCCGGAACAGCCGCTCACCGCCGGAGCACGCCACTGTCTCCGCCGTGCCACCGTTTTCACTGCTCCGCCGTGTCCCTGCTTCGACCGAGTGGTCAATCAAGTTGTGGTGAGCACGCCTGAGCTGATCCTAGTCCTTGCTAGGCTAATTAAACGTCGGGCCGGCGGTCGGAACGCTTTGCACCACCGCCGTGCCGTGCGCCGAGCCGCCATGACCGCCGATGAGCCCTGCCGGTTGCAAACCTGGTCAATAAAACCCGTAGACTAGTTCGCCGTGGTGTTGTAGTCGTGTAGGTGTGCTGCTTGTCGCTGAAGCCTCACCGGCGGCGGCGAGGAACGCCGGCGAACCGCCCGGTGGCGCCGCGGCCACACCCTGTCGAGCCAAGGCCGAGCAGGCCTGCTCGCGTAGCCGAGCCGAGCCGATGCGCTTATTTTGGGCCGGCCGGCCAGGCGATTAAAGCCCATAGGGTTTTCCCTTCCCTTTTAATGTTTAAACTTTTTCCATAAAAATGAATAGTGCTAAGTTTTGTTTATTTCATGGAAAAATAATTAGAGCTCCTAAATTCTTGAAAATTTGTGCATAGCTTCCTTGCAGTGATACCTATTCAGGAAAAATAAGAAACTTAGATTTTGGACAGTTTTTGCATGAGATAAAATTATCTCTTTTAATTAATAAATGCAAACACTATGATTTTTCTAGGATAAGATATTATTCCAAAAATCATGAAAATTGTGTTACACCTGTTTCATGATATTTCTGACCTGCATAAAAAGTTTGAGATGATTTTGAAAATGTTTTATAAAATCATTATTTCTAAAATTAGGCATAAAAAGAAAAGAATGGTATATGATTTCATGTGTATTTATGTTTGACTATTTTATTTTCATACTTTGCTGTTCTAGAGTCTCAAGGTACTGTTTAACCCAAAAATTGTTCAATCGGATAAAACATGTCTTATTATTTCATGCTATGATTGCTAGGAAATTATAAATACATGCACATAGGCAAATCTTTCTCTTTTTTAAAGGAAAGCAATCATGTAATGCTCGCGTGAGTTCGATCTTGCATGAAAACCTAAACCATAAATCTTTCTGATCCTCGGCATTTCCTTTATTTAGTAATAATAATCATGATACCTAGATAATAGTAAATAAATGTTGCTTTCTAGTAATTAGGTTAACCTTTCCAGAGAAGAGATATGCACATACTTAGTGTGTTTAGAAATAAGTGATGTTAATCTATTTAACTAACTCGATAATATAGTGTTGTCATCAGAGAAAGAGAACTGCACACATGGAACCTTATGTAGCTTTCCATTCTTGTCATTCCCATGATCATGTCATCATATATCATTTCATGCCATAGCATCGTATCATCGCGCATCCTATATGCATTCTTGTTATTTACGCATCACATACATTAATATAGGATCGGAGGAAGAGGATCTCGTCGAGTACGTAGTGACCAAGGAGAAGAATCCACAGGAGTTGCCACCCGAAGACGAAGGATGAGACTCTAAATTACGGTCGAATTACCCTAACTACGGACCTCCAACTTTCACCGAGGCAAGCCCCGGAGCATCCTAAATACCTATTCTATCTTTCTGAAATACAATTATCCTTTTCTTTATATAGTATTGTTATGTGCATTAAGTTATCAAGGGTGGTTGACACCGTTGTTGCATGATATCCTTGTCCACTAAAATGAGAGCCGTTCATATTACTAGATGAAATAGATAGTTATACTTAGCCATGCTTAGATCATTAAGAAGTCGGATGATTTCCTGTCATTCGCATTACTTAGGATCGGTACATGTGATATCCTTAATCATGAGGTGAATGATAATTGGAGACCGGACGGGGAATCGGTGTTTGGCAAGACATATAGGTCTTGTATGCTTGTATTTTCCCCGTCTGAGTCGATTAAGGACCGTACCGTATTCTCGGACATAGGTGTGATTGAACGTACCTTCACATAACAGCCGAATAACTCGTTTCGATTTGTGAAACCGATTAGCTCATTCGAGGTAGGTTTTGAACCGTTAGCATTACTGGGGAGGAGAGCATACGTTGTGAGGGGACTGATCCAAAATCCAAGTAGCAACTTCTGAGGGCCACGGGTCGTTGGGGTGCTTGGCCGGTGAGGGTCGAGGACCATGAGTTTTTGGAAGCGGTTCAATCCTATCTTTCGAATACGATTGAACGGTGATTCGCGCGGGGTGAGGTACACACTCGTGTGGGTGTGTGATACGGGCTTTACCCAGTGGTGGTGTAATCGATTCGAATCGCCGTCTCTCCCGGATAGTGAGAAACTCATACCTTTTTCCAGAGACGTAGAAAAGAGATGGAATTCACTATTGATATTGGAAGGATTATAATTGGTACCTCATCTTTAGTTATATGCTTGGTATAGTTCAGATGTATGTTTTAGAAAGGTGCAAACCTAGTTAGGAATTACCTATCAATAACTTTGCCGTCGTTATACATAAAACCTTGGAAGTTAATAATGAGCTTTTTTCAAAAGTTGCTAACCAATAAACCCCACCATACATAACCTATCATGTATCCTTGGAGTTTCCGTTTATTTTCCTGTCGGGTAAGTCTTGCGGAGTACAATTGAGTACTCGGGGTTTTTTACCCATCGTTGCGGGTGTTATACTTTATGAAGGCTTTGGCATTGCTTGCTTTAATCCTCTGTGGATGATTTGGATTAGTAAGACCAACGGGCATGGTCACATCGTATAATTCTCTCATCATGCTTGAAAAGAGGTTTGATGGAAACTGGTGATATACTACAACCTATGTTATTGTATTTAGAAACAAATGCTATTTTCTTGTAATATATTTGGAACCAGTGTGTAATTATTTTTTTTTTTGTAAACTACGTATACTGATGTATGATGTTTCCTTAATCATGTGATCCTGGATGTAAGTTGATTTACCGAGGTCCTTCGTGATACTCGGCGGACTACCGGGTTCATTCGAGAAGCGGTGTATACGTGTCAACGTTTTAGCGGTGACAATTACACTTAATCTCGGATGGATTGGTCGGTTCTGTCACAGCTGGCATCAGAGCAGGATTAAGGATAATGTCATCATTAGTGTATGTTTAAACAAAAGATTTTGGTTTTAAAAATCTTAATTTGCATAGAAACTAGTATTATGTAGGATTTTGAATTTCAAAACTACACCAGTGTCAAACCTCCAATTAAGCCCGCATAAGGACTATCAGGTGGCTATCACTAACTCTGGGGGGGTTTTTCATTTTATTGCATGTGTGTAAACCAATGCCTCTACGTTCAGGTAAGAAGGTAAGTATGAAAGGTTATCTTGTCACCCGATGACCTAAGGGTGGTGGTGACCTCATATGGAAGTATATGTGTATATTCGTATATACATATATGGAAGTATGCAGTATAAACTGTCTTTTAAAATTATGCAACGTCGCACCTACGCCGAGGTAAGTGTGAGTTGTGAGAGCATGATCGGACAACCGCCGGTCTAGGGGAGTGCTAGTGTGGTTACCGGAATATTTACATGTTACACACATGTTCATATGAAGGTACTTAATTGTGGGATGTAACGATGATTCGGGTAGTTTAGTGCTACATGTATGTATACAGGGGTATACGTATGTGGGGAGCATTTAAAGTTACTGCTTTATTGTGTGTGATGCATATCATGTGGGGATTCGGGCTGAAATGATTTCTTCTGCAGGTACGCTAACTATGAAAACGTGTAGTAAATCGAATAGATGCGATTTAATGAGAGCACGTAGGAATGTCACCGCTTATTACCAATTAGAAAGTCTACTCTTCTCTTATTCTGTGAGGACGGATAGGACCGAACATGCATCATGATCATTCATTGTTCATCTTATTGCATCAAAATCTTCCCCCTTACAAAGTTATAGAATAACTAAAGATATAATTCTAGTAAGAACTAAAGTGCCCACCTAATTGTACTTTAAATATAATGCAGATGTCGAACCCTCGTTCCAATGGTTCGGAGAGAGACAATGTTGGAACCTCAGAATTGCCACCTCCACTTACTGCGGCAGAAGCACTATCTCGCTTAGTAGGTGGTCAAGCAAATATAGAGACTGCTCTGCAACAAATTGCTCAGAATACAACACCAGGGCACCAGAATCGCCGTGATCAAGACACACCTGTCACTTACAAGAAATTTCTGGGTACCAATCCACCGGTGTTTACTCAGTCAGAAGAACCTCTACAAGCGGAGGAATGGCTCAATACAATTGAGCAAAAGTTCCGTCTTCTTCAATGCACTGATACTCAGAAGGCCGAATTTGCAGCTCAGCAGTTGCATGGCGCTGCTGGTATTTGGTGGACCAGCTATTTATCCACTTTGCCCGAAGATGCAAGACCTACGTGGTGTGAGTTTAGGGAAGTTTTCTGTGAATCTTATATACCTAAAGGCATTATAAAAATCAAGAGGATGGAATTCTTGAAGTTAACTCAGGGCACTAAGACTGTGACTGAGTATGTCCATGCCTTTAATCATCTTTCTAGATACGCCCCTGAGTATGTGGATACACCGAAGAAGCGGATGGGTTATTTTATGCGTGGGCTTTCTCTCAGGCTTCAAGATGATTTAGCTCTTAGCAAGTGCACTACTTATAATGAGCTAGTTAGTAATGCTATTATGAAAGAGAATGCTCATCGTTTATACAAGGAGGACAAGAAACGCAACCAGGCATATTTTAGTGGTCCATCTCCATCATTAATCCAGAAGGTGCAAATGCTCCAATACTGTCCATCAGTCAAGCAGTATATGCTATCTCAACAACAGGAGCCTCAACAAAATACTCCATCTCCAAATTTTCAGCAAATGAATACAATTAAGGGTTTTCAAAGTCGCTCTAGATTCCCTTGTTATAATTGTGATGGACTTGGACATCTTTCTCGTGAATGCCCTCAGCCCAAGCGTGGTTACGCAACAGTACCACGGGACCGGCCAGGTCCAAAGCAAAAAACGGAAGGCTAACTTTTCATCTCAGAATTATGAGAAGCAAGCTTCAAGTACATATGTGGGATGTGTGCATTATACTACTATGGAAGAAATTCCGGTAGGAGAACCAAGGATTTGCGTGTGTATTTCTAGTGAACCAAAACCCTGCATGTGTTTTGTTTGACTCTGGATCATCACATTCATTTATAAGTCAAGCTTTTGCATCTAAGCATCAGTTCCAAATTGATACAATGAAGAATGGGTTTCTAATCAACTCAGTTGGGGTTGAGACATCCACTAAGCAAATAGTTTGGAATGTTGTAATTGAGATTGAAGGAAGAAAGTTTTTGACACACCTTATTGTGTTGCCAAATTTAGGTTTAGATGTCATTCTAGGCACAAATTGGATGAAGGAATATGAAGTAACTATTAATGTGCCCAATAGAATGCTCAAGTTAAATTCACCAGAGGGCAATGGTATCTTAGATGTGTCACTTTCTATGGATCCTAATCTTCAAAATTCATCTTTTGCTACCAAGACCATTAAATTAGAAGATATTCCAGTGGTATGTGAATTTCCGGACGTCTTCCCTGATGATTTACCAGGTTTACCACCAGAAAGAGATATTCAATTTGCTATTGATCTTGTACCTGGCACTGCCCCTATCTCTAGAAGACCATATAGAATGCCACCAGATGAATTGGTTGAATTGAAAAAGCAAATACAAGAGCTGTTGACGAAGAAGTTTATTAGACCAAGTACATCTCCGTGGGGATGCCCTGCTTTATTCGTGAAGAAAAAGGATGACACTCTGCGTATGTGTGTTGATTATCGACCACTTAATGCAGTGACCATCAAAAACAAATATCCACTACCTCACATTGATATCCTATTTGACCAACTAAGCAGAGCTAAGGTTTTCTCTAAGATTGACTTAAGATCAGGTTATCACCAAATCAGAATCCGACCAGAGGATATTCCTAAAACAGCTTTTATAACCCGATATGGTCTATTCGAGTACTTGGTAATGTCTTTCGGTCTTACAAATGCACCTGCTCATTTCATGTATTTGATGAATTCAGTTTTCATGCCAGAATTGGACAAATTTGTTGTGGTATTTATTGATGATATATTGGTATACTCTGAGAATGATGAAGATCATGCAGAACATTTGAGAATTGTCTTAACCAGACTTAGGGAGCACAAGTTGTATGCTAAGTTTAGCAAATGTGAATTTTGGCTCCGTGAGGTTAAATTTTTGGGGCATGTGTTGTCGGAAAATGGTATATCAGTGAATCCTGAAAAAGTACAAGAAGTACTAAATTGGAAAGCTCCAACCACTGTCTCAGAAATTCGGAGTTTCTTAGGATTAGCCGGTTATTATAGGCGATTTATTCCGGATTTTTCAAAGGTTGTTAAACCCATGACACGGTTGCTTCAAAAGAATGAAAAATTTGTGTGGACACCAGAATGTGAAGCCGCTTTTTGCACTTTGAAGAGGTTGCTAACCACTGCTCCCGTGTTGGCACAACCTGATATAACAAAACCTTTCGATGTTTATTGCGATGCTTCAGGCATTGGCCTCGGCTGCGTCCTAATGCAGGAAGGTCGAGTCATTGCCTATGCCTCGCGACAACTTCGAAAGCATGAAGTCAATTATCCTACTCATGACCTAGAACTGGCTGCAGTGGTACATGCCTTGAGGATTTGGAGGCATTATCTATTGGGAAAATTATGTCATATCTACACAGATCATAAGAGCCTCAAATATATTTTCACCCAGCCAGAATTAAACATGAGACAGAGGAGATGGTTGGAATTGATCAAAGATTATAATTTGGAAGTGCATTATCATCCAGGAAAGGCTAATGTAGTAGCCGATGCTCTTAGCCGGAAGGCTCATTGCAACTACATGGAGTTACTGTCTGAAGAAACTTTCAACCTTATGCATCCAGCAGTGATCAATAATATTGTGGTTAGTTGCAATCTAGAAAGCCAAATTATTGAAGGTCAAAAGAATGATGTCGGTATTTTTCATATCAAGCGAAAGATACAAGGGAAAGAAACCAAGCATTTTCGAGTGGATGAAAATGGAGTACTATGGTTTGATGATCGCTTGGTAGTTCCTAAAGATGAGAAATTAAAGAATCAAATTTTATCTGAAGCTCACTCCTCAAATTTATCAATCCATCCAGGTAGTAGTAAAATGTACCAGGATTTGAAACCAAAGTATTGGTGGACTAAGATGAAGAAGGAAATAGCACGGTATGTTGCTCACTGTGATGTGTGTGGAAGGGTAAAAGCTGATCATTTGCGACCAGCTGGACTACTCCAATCCTTATCTATTCCAGAATGGAAATGGGAAGAAATAAGTATGGATTTTATAACTGGACTTCCTAGAACACAGAAAGGATACAATTGTATATGGGTAATTGTGGACCGTCTCACTAAAACGGCTCACTTTATACCTGTTAAGTTTGGATACACTGCAGAACAATATGCAGACTTGTATATCTCGCAGATTTTGCGTTTGCATGGCGTTCCAAAAACCATCATATCCGATAGGGGTTCGCAATTCATGGCTCGTTTTTGGGAGCACCTCCATAATTATCTTGGTACCAAACTAATCCGAAGTTCTGCTTATCATCCTCAAACTTCTGGTCAAGTTGAGCGGGTAAATCAAATTCTAGAAGACATGCTCAGAGCCTGTGTACTTTCTGCCTCGGGATCTTGGGATGAGTGGTTACCATTGGCAGAATTCTCATATAACAATAGCTACCAAGAAAGTATTAAGATGGCCCCGTTTGAAGCACTTTATGGCAGAAAATGTAGGACCCCCTTAAACTGGGTGGAACCCGGGGAGAGGAGGTACTACGGTATTGATTTTGTAAAGCAAGCTGAAGAACGAGTCCAAAAGATTCAACAACATCTTAAAGCTGCTCAATATCGTCAAAAAAGTTATGCCGACAAAAGACGTAGGCCAATACATTTTAATGTTGGTGACTATGTCTATTTGAAGGTTTCGCCATTTAAAAGTGAACGTCGATTCGGGATACAAGGTAAATTAGCTCCTCGCTATGTGGGACCATTCAGGGATCATAGCTCGCAAAGGAAAAAGTGGCATATGCTTTGCAACTTCCACTTAGCATGAGTGCAGTGTTTAATGTCTTCCATGTCTCCCAACTAAAGAAGTGCTTGAGAGCACCCACCGAAGAAGTTAACTTGGATGACATTAATTTGGAATCGGACCTTACATATAAAGAAGGACCCGAAAGAGTTTTGGAAGAAACGGAAAGAGTGACCCGAAGCAAGATTGTGAAATTTTATAAAGTAGTATGGAGCAACCATACGGAAGATGACGCTACTTGGGAGCGAGAAGATTTTCTCCGCACCAAGTACCCCGCCTTCTATGAACAATGGTACGTCCTGCAAAATCTCGGGACGAGATTTTTGTTAGGGGGGAGGAGCTGTAACATTCTAAATGTTAATCATGTCACAATTGCATTTTCATTAATGCATAAGTACCATTTTGCATTTGATCATAAGCACATGCCATTACAAGTTCCATGTGTGTAACACATAATTGTGTTTGGTAATTTCAAAAAAATGGTTTAAAAGTGTTTAGAATTAAAATGGATATAGGGTTTATGTACAAAATTTGGTTAAAACATGCTCACATGGGATGATGATATCATTTGTGCTTTTTATCAAGTTGCTAAGTATCCTAGAATATAAGTATATGAATTATTCAGTTTTTGGGGTCAAGTCCTAAATGAAAGTTGTAGTATAAATTATATGAAACAACTTTTATTTAGAGGTCCAGGGCCAAATCCCTTTGTAACATGTTCAAAAATTGACTTTAAAACTGAATTCAGTATAAGATTATAAGGTGACTTAGAAAAATTCTAAGTCATGGATTTCAGTGTTTTAATTCAGTTTTCAAGGCTGATTAAGTTTGTTTTTCTTGAATAAAATTTTGGAAACCAATTCATTGCTTGATAGTATAAAGTTTATACTTTTGATTAGTGGAAATGGTTGACCTTGGTTGCTGTTGATTAATCATTAATTAAGTGCCAAAATCAGCTAATTGCTGTGATCAGCTTTTGCATTAACTGAATCGAAGTTTCAGTGAGTTTTTAGTGGTGTTTAGCAATTTATATCTTATAAACCGTTGAGTTATAGTGGCTGCTCCTTTGATCAAAATTGAAGTCCACCTATAGGAGATCACCACGGTGCAACCGGATTGCAAATTGGCTTCTTGGACCGAGAGAAATCGAGAGAGAAACATACCTGTTTCAGTCGCTACAGATAACGCGACAGATCACCCCCTTGCCCATGCCGTTCATTTGCTCACCGGCGTCGCCGTGTCTCCCGCCAATTCAGCGCGCCCGCACACGTTCCCAGCCCGTGTTCATGCTCGCGAAGTCGGCCGGCCTTCTCTTCCTCCTTCCCTTGCCCTATATAAGCCATTGCACGGCCGCCCGTTTCCTCCTTTTCTTCTTCTTCCCGCCGACGACCGAACTCCACCGCGTCGTCAAATTCACCCCCGTCATTTGATCATCGTCCAATTGCCTTGGCCACCATCCCCGCTACTCCCTGGCGCACCGTTTGCACCCGCTTGCACCTCGTGCCACCACCGGAATCGGCCGTGCGGGGCTCTCATCTCCACGACCGGTCGGAAGGCCCAAGGCGCTCGCTCCGCCGTCGACCGACCAACTTTGTGAGCCAACCGCCTTGTCATCATGCGTTTCGGACTCGCTTTGACACCGTCCTCATGACCGACTTCGATCTCATCAACTCTATCGCCTGAGGACAAGCCGAACAGCCGCTCACCGCCGGGAACACGCCCTTTTCTCCGCCCGTGCCACCGTTTTCAATGCTCCGCCCGTGTCCACGCTTCCGACCGGTGGTCAATCAAGTTGTGGTGAGCACGCCTGAGCTGATCCTAGTCCTTGCTAGGCTAATTAAACGTCGGGCGGTCGGAACGCTTTGCACCACCGCCGTGCCGCGGCGCCGAGCCGCCATGACCGCCGATGAGCCCACGCCGGTTGCAAACCTGGTCAATAAAACCCGTAGACTAGTTCGCCGTGGTGTTGTAGTCGTGTAGGTGTGCTCGCCGTCGCTGAAGCCTCACCGGCGGGCGAGGAACGCCGGCGAACCGCCCGGTGGCGCCCGCCAACACCCACCCCCGAGCCAAGGCCGAGCAGGCCTGCTTTCTCTGCCGGGCCGAGCCGACGCCGGCCCAGGCCAGGCCGGGCCATTAAAGCCCATAGGGTTTTCCCTTCCCTTTTAATGTTTAAACTTTTTCCATAAAAATGAATAGTGCTAAGTTTTGTTTATTTCATGGAAAAATAATTAGAGCTCCTAAATTCTTGAAAATTTGTGCATAGCTTCCTTGCAGTGATACCTATTCAGGAAAAATAAGAAACTTAGATTTTGGACAGTTTTTGCATGAGATAAAATTATCTCTTTTAATTAATAAATGCAAACACTATGATTTTTCTAGGATAAGATATTATTCCAAAAATCATGAAAATTGTGTTACACCTGTTTCATGATATTTCTGACCTGCATAAAAAGTTTGAGATGATTTTGAAAATGTTTTATAAAATCATTATTTCTAAAATTAGGCATAAAAAAAAAAGAATGGTATATGATTTCATGTGTATTTATGTTTGACTATTTTATTTTCATACTTTGCTGTTCTAGAGTCTCAAGGTACTGTTTAACCCAAAAATTGTTCAATCGGATAAAACATGTCTTATTATTTCATGCTATGATTGCTAGGAAATTATAAATACATGCACATAGGCAAATCTTTCTCTTTTAAAGGAAAGCAATCATGTAATGCTCGCGTGAGTTCGATCTTGCATGAAAACCCTAAACCATAAATCTTTCTGATCCTCGGCATTTCCTTTATTTAGTAATAATAATCATGATACCCTAGATAATAGTAAATAAATGTTGCTTTCTAGTAATTAGGTTAACCTTTCCGGAGAAGAGATATGCACATACTTAGTGTGTTTAGAAATAAGTGATGTTAATCTATTTAACTAACTCTCGATAATATAGTGTTGTCATCGTGAGAAAGAGAACTGCACACATGGAACCTTATGTAGCTTTCCATTCTTGTCATTCCCATGATCATGTCATCATATATCATTTCATGCCATAGCATCGTATCATCGCGCATCCTATATGCATTCTTGTTATTTACGCATCACATACATTAATATAGGATCGGAGGAAGAGGATCTCGTCGAGTACGTAGTGACCAAGGAGAAGAATCCACAGGAGTTGCCACCCGAAGACGAAGGATGAGACTCTAAATTACGGTCGAATTACCCTAACTACGGACCTCCAACTTTCACCGAGGCAAGCCCCTGAGCATCCTAAATACCTATTCTATCTTTCTGAAATACAATTATCCTTTTCTTTATATAGTATTGTTATGTGCATTAAGTTATCAAGGGTGGTTGACACCGTTGTTGCATGATATCCTTGTCCACTAAAATGAGAGCCGTTCATATTACTAGATGAAATAGATAGTTATGCTTAGCCATGCTTAGATCATTAAGAAGTCGGATGATTTCCTGTCATTCGCATTACTTAGGATCGGTACATGTGATATCCTTAATCATGAGGTGAATGATAATTGGAGACCGGACGGGAATCGGTGTTTGGCAAGACATATAGGTCTTGTATGCTTGTATTTTCCCGTCTGAGTCGATTAAGGACCGTACCGTATTCTGGACATAGGTGTGAGATTGAACGTACCTTCACATAACAGCCGAATAACTCGTTTCGACTGTGAAACCGATTAGCTCATTCGAGGTAGGTTTTGAACCGTTAGCATTACTGGGAGGAGAGCATACGTTGTGAGGGGACTGATCCAAAATCCAGCAGCAACTACAGGCCACGGGTCGTTGGGGTACTGACTGGTGAGGGTCGAGGACCATGAGTTTTGCGAAGCGGTTCAATCCTATCTTTCGAATACAGTGAACGGTGATTCGCGGGGTGAGGTACACACTCGTGTGGGTGTGTGATACGGGCTTTACCCAGCCGGTGTAATCGATTCGAATCGCCGTCTCTCCCCGGATAGTGAGAAACTCATACCTTTTCGCAGAGACGTAGAAAAAGAGATGGAATTCACTATTGATATTGGAAGGATTATAATTGGTACCTCATCTTTAGTTATATGCTTGTTATAGTTCAGATGTATGTTTTAGAAAGGTGCAAACCTAGTTAGGAATTACCTATCAATAACTCTGCCGTCGTTATACATAAAACCTTGGAAGTTAATAATGAGCTTTTTCGCAAAAGTTGCTAACCAATAAACCCCACCATACATAACCTATCATGTATCCTTGGAGTTTCCGTTTATTTTCCCGCATCGGGTAAGTCTTGCGGAGTACAATTGAGTACTCGGGGTTTTTACCCATCGTTGCGGTGTTATACTTTATGAAGGCTTTGGCATTGCTTGCTTTAATCCTCGTGGATGATTTGGATTAGTAAGACCAACGGGCATGGTCACATCGTATAATTCTCTCATCATGCTTGAAAAGAGGTTTGATGGAAACCGGTGATATACTACAACCTATGTTATTGTATTTAGAAACAAATGCTATTTTCTTGTAATATATTTGGAACCAGTGTGTAATTATTTTTCGCTGTAAACTCTGTATACTTGATGTATGATGTTTCCTTAATCATGTGATCCTGGATGTAAGTTGATTTACCGAGGTCCTTCGTGATACTCGGCGGACTACCGGGTTCATTCGAGAAGCGGTGTATACGTGTCAACGTTTTAGCGGTGACAATTACACTTAATCTCGGATGGATTGGTCGGTTCTGTCACACGACGGCTGCCGGATGGATGGATCTCCGCTCCACTCGAAGCTTTCGCGGGAAACAAAAACGGCGGCGGGGTGGGAACCGTGTGCGCGCGCCACGGAAACAGCGCGACCCTCGCGATGCCAAGCCCGAACGAGGTTGGCATATATGCCAGTCCCTCCCTCTTTTTTGCCAAGCTAATAAAATTGCAAAGTCCATTTGCAAAACCATTGGATATGAGTTTCGTAGACTTTTTTGCAAAATCAAGAATGCAAAGCCTATTTGCAAAACCATTGGGGATGCTCTAACATGTACTCCCTCTGTCCCATAAAGGTAGACGTTGGGGCTTGTTACCAGGTACATTGATGATTGAATGCACTTCACTAGACTGTGTGTCCAGATGCATCGTACCATGTCATGAATGCAGACGGTAGCGAGCGCTCCTACGACGACTTCTAAAGCGGGACGGAGGGAGTATCCTACTCAAGCTTATTTCAATATGCAAACCATTCACATCATCCTCTATACTAACTATTTTTTTAAAAAAACAAAGGCAGGAGCTCTGCCGCTCAATTAAGACGAAAGAAATTATGTACAATAAGGTTAGCCAAACGAGATGCCCACTGAGCACCCGAGTGTCTAACCACCCCACATGACGCAGCTGAGCCCAAACACGACACACTGCCGAATGTCATCGTTGCCGAGCATGGAAGAACCAGCAGCTCCCATTACCAAAGGGCAGGCCACCCACAAGCCACAAACCAAGTCCAAGCCATGAGGCCGCAACCGGTCACGTTGCCAAGCTCAATCTAGAGCAGCTCCGACTTCCAGTCACAACCCCACACCTCGCCCCCAGCAGATGTAGATCCTCCCTAGCGCCCCAGACACGAAGAAGGGGGCTTGTCGCGCGTCATCGTTGCCAAGCCGTAACCCCGATGCAGCAGCTCCGACTTCACGTTGCAAGAATCGCCTTCATGCGTCCAATGGGCACTAGGGAGCACAATCGCCGAAGAAGACATCGAAGCCGCGACGACGATCCAAATGCAACGCCATCAGGAAGGGAGTGACGCCGATAGCGCCATCGTCGCACGTCCACGGAGGACTAGGTTTTCACCCTTGCATCAAAGTGCTAGAGGGAACACGACGCCCCCAACAGGGGCTTGGCGCTAATAAAAGCGTCGCCAAAGGCTTTCGCCTCGAGAATCCTCTAGCACGAACATCGGGCCAAGAAGCTAGACCTCAATCCCGCGCAAAGACCATCCTTGTCGCTATCCCAACACCCCACAGAAGCCCCTTCAGAGGGGCATCGACGCGCCGGCTGCACGCAGCAGCCGCACAGCTGCGTCGACCGCCACCCCCTCCATCTGGGCACCCGAAGAGTAGGACCTGACTCCACCACCGCTCGCGTCACATAGCCGCTCGTCGAGGTTGTCGCCAACCGCCGCCGCCACTAGCACTCGCCACCGTTGCTGCCGATGTACGCCACCAACAGCCATGGGACGCATGCCCCACCAACATGGGCGCCGCCCATGCCCGCCTCCGCCCTCGCCGCCCAAAGCCGCTAAACCTGGCCGCGACGCCGGGCCGGCCGCGCCGCTCGCCGGGCCGGGCGAGCAACCAATTAACGCCAACGCCGGGTGGAGCGGAATGGGACGAACGGCGTAAGAAGGTCCTGTCACCGCCACCCGCCCCTGCGTGACGAAGAGCTGGCCGGCCGCCAAGGCTTTTCCGGCTGGCGAAGCCGGATCCGCCGCTCGACACGGATGTGGTTGCCGGGGCACTGTCTAGTCGCTGGGCAGCCTGGGCCGGGCACCACGTCGAGGAAGGAGGAGGGAGGCCGGAGAAGGGGAAGAGGAGGCCCACCGCCGCGACCGCCCAAAGCACGGCGCCCAGCGCCGCCCGCAGCCGGGGGAGGCCTTGCATGCCCTACGCGCCAGCCCGGCGCGCCCGCCCGGCCACCGCAAGCTAGCGCCCCACCACGCCGCCGAGAGAAGGGGCCCCACCGCCACCATCCGGCGAGCCGCGCGGCCCTGCCCGGCGGCCTGCTCTTGCGGCGGCGCAGCAAGGGGAGGAGGAAGAGGGAGGGGCGGTGGCGGGTCATCACTTTCCATTAATACACTACTAGTAAAAGGATTTTAGGAGACACTACTAAATCATTTTCGGAGACAGATTGACCGACCGCTCCATATCTAAATGCTTAGGTGGGCTCTAGAAAAATGCCCGTCTTAAAAAATCATGGTTTGGAGCGGGTGTCTTAGGATGTCCATCACCATAAATCGATTGAAAATCATTGATTAATAAAGACGATTGCCTTAAGATGTTCATCTCGATAAATTAATTTTTAGAGGTGGACATCTTAAGATGTCTCCATATAAATAGTTATATTAAAAAAATAATTCATAACATTTTTATATAACTCAAATAAAGACTCGAGCCGTAAAGAAAAGGTCGTCGATTGATACTTTTTTGGTTTTAAAACCCCATAGCTTCAATTGGCGAGAGCAGTATATTTCGGTAAAACTTCTTTTTTATTTAGATAATTTTTTTTTTTGAAGAAAATCGCTAAATAAACGTGTGCTACTTAAGACCTATACTTCTTATTTGGCAGGACATATAAATCGGTTTATACATTAAAACAGTTGAATTTTTATGATAAGAAAGTACTATTGTAGCGGCGGATAAGCTGTAGGGAAGGAATCCTCCCGTGACGGCCGCTTCGCATTCGCTTCCATGCACCACGCACGCATGGCGAGCGAGAGCCACCATGCGCGAGAGGGTATCCCAACAAAACTGGATTCGCACGTCCTCTCGCAGCCAAGCCACGCAAGACGCATGAGCGCCCAAGTGCATGATGGCCTCGACGACTGGCCGCAACGAGCAGAAGAAGACATGAGCTGGCTAGCCGGCTGGATCCTCGGTGTCCGCTAAATTAAGTGTGAACAGACCACAGCTTATTGGAGTAATACAGACCAGAAGTGTTCATAACAGACAGTTTTGAGAGGCCACGTAACATCCGTGGAGGAGAAACTCTTCGTCCTTCTTTGCTTCGCTTCTGCTAGCTGCGTGCTCCCCCGAAACTGGATAAATCACAGCTAGGATGGCCGTTTGATGCTGCTTCTTTGCCTAATCTGGCCATAGGGTCCAGCTGTTCTGCACACCATGCTATCAAGCATTCGAGCTATACATGCAGCTGAGCCCTGCTTATCCATGTTGCAGATAGTAACACCGCGTATAATGTTAATGTATACAGTTACCATATATATATATATATATATATATATATATATATATATATATATATATATATATATATATATATATATATATATATATATATATCACTCCGCAATCATTCAATAGGCATAAGATAAAAAATCTTATCCTTCCTGGACCACCACCCTGGATGCACACACTGGTATCGGAGCCTCAGTAGTGTGAAATAAAGAACTCGCATCTCGAGTTCAAAGATGAGAGTCTTGTATATATATATATATATATATATATATATATATATATATATATATATATATATATTGTTCTAGGATCGATAAGACTATCTAAAACACTGGCAAATTTTATCGAGGAAGGTGTTGAACAACAAGAGGTTGTAAAAGCTACGGTTTACATGAAAGACATGTGTGTGTTTTTGATGATTTATTAGAAAACAATTTACGGATTAATAGCAAGTTTTTGGTGATTTATTAAAAAACAATTTCGAAAAAAAAAGCTTCCCCACTAAACCCATTTTTTCAGTTTCAGAGCAGATTGAAATGCATGCATAAACTGGGAACAAGATCTCTAAATTCCATTAGGACGCCGGACGCCTGCGATCTTGATATCCTGATTGACCGATCAAACCCTGCTGCATTCCACTTTTCCAAGTAGAGAATACAGTACTTACTACCAATCTTGCAAGTGAAACGTCATAGACTCACGCCTGGGGGCCACGGTATGAGTCTCGAGGAGGCCAGTCCCTATAAAGGGCATGTATCTAGCACCGGCGGCCGCCGTGCCGCCGTCGATCTGCACACCCCGTCTCCATCTCCCCACCGCTATGCCAGTGTGCCACCATTGATCCGGCCGTCCAGCTCACTACTAGTACTCCACATGGAGGCGCTGCTCCCGAGCTCCATCTCGCCAAAGCTCAGCACGATCCTTCAGTCCCACGTGTACCCGCGGTTCGGCCGCGTGCTGCGCGCCCTCGCCAGGGTCAAGTCCGTGCTCCTCGTCCTCGACGCCTTCGGCAGGACCAAGTGGGGCGTGCGGCGGCGGAGGAAGCAGCACACCGCCATCGGCTGCGGCTGCTCGATGAAGAGGACCAGCAGGCAGCAGGCCGCCGCCACCAACAGCGGCGGCGGCGGCTTCGCGAAAAGGCCGCCGCATCTCACCTGGTCCGGTGGCATGTCGCCGGCTCGGACCGCGGCGGCGGAGGCGCTGGACGTGAACTACCACGTGTACCCGTGCTACGACTACGAGTCGGCGTGGAGCGCGGTTGTCGTCCCGACGGCAGCGGCGGGCGAGTACTGTGGGTTCCTGCGCTGGCTAGAGGAGGAGATGCCGGATGAGGTGGTGGTCGTGGAGGAAGACGCCGATGCCGGCGGCGGGAACGAGATCGACCGGCTAGCGGAGCAGTTCATAGCGAGGTGCCGTGCCAACTTCTTGCTGGAGAAGCAGGAGTCGTACGACCGGTGTCAGGAGATGATCGCCAGGAGCCTCTGAAATCTGAATCCATTGCTGATACCCGCAGTACGTCGTCTTCGTCAGGATTCGATGGTTTTTCTTCCCACACAGCCCGTCAGGATTCGGTGGTTTTTCTTCCCACGCAGAGCCCTCTGAATTTTGAGATGCGTACGTGTTTAATTGCTTCGAGTAAATGCGTGGATCAATCTGATAACAGGGCTTTGAATTTTAGTTTTCTTTTTAGACGATGGCGACAATTATTGTATATATATTTTATAATAAAATTGCAGTTTTGGTTTATAGTAATTTTTTCTAAGCACAACACGTAATTTTTGGTTCTAAGAATAGGAAAAAAACCCATTAAAGAAAACCACAAATTCGACAAAAAATTAACTTGTATCGTAGATGAGTGTGTGTTCGTTTTATGGACGTCTATATTGTACATATAATTCTAAAAA
>JADLZL010006120.1:0-66446 GCA_015844335.1 Chrysopogon serrulatus | reverse complement strand
CACGTGGCGCCACTGCCAGCTGATTCTTCGTCCTGGATCGTTCCCACACTGGCTGTCGCACCGCTTCTTCGTCGTCCAATCCGATCCCGACGGCATCCCCGTCGGCGAGCCGCCGTACGACGAGCAGATCGAGATGCTTGTACGGTAACAACTCCGTCCTCGCTCCATCCCCATCCATCCATTATCCATCCATCCGATTCCTGTCTTCGCCATGACTCGATTCTTGTTCTTTCCTGTTCAAGACACGTGACGCGGGGTTACTTCGGGCGATTAGCTTGGGATCGCAATCTTGTTGCGGAATGCCTGCACCATTACAACTCTCTGCACCCGGTTCGTGAACACTTTCGATCGTTTTTTGCATTCCACACACGGATTAAATGAATGAATGTATGACAACAAACTGCCCTGTCACCACTCTCCGAATTGGGTGATGAGTATCGTTTTGTTTTGGACGACGATATGCCGCGACCCGTCGTGCGGTTGCAGAAGGAGCGACCCCTCCCGATACCAATGCACATGTCCAGTCCCCCCATTCCCGTTCTTCTCGTGTCCGGCCCATCCTCTACTACGTGGCTTCCTGTTGCATGTGGCTTTTCTCCCCACTCCCTCCCCTGAGGTCCTGCTACAGCAGATGCCCCACATCAAATGCATGTGCTGATGCAAACATGCAAAAAGTAAATTTTTTTTTTTAAATTGTTGTAATATTTAAATGGTGTATCTATTTTTCTTCGTCTGCACCGATGTGTTGTACGTGACGAGGCGAATAAAACTAGATCTCACTTGTCTATATTTTCAAAGAATTTTCTTTTAGTAGAAATTTATGTGTAGGAATATGCTATGACATTTTTTTTTTTATCGTCAGCGGGGGGAAACTCCAGTCTATTTTTAAATTTTTGGTTAATGCAGACATGTTTAAATTCGTTCCGACGGGGAGTCAAACCCATGCCTGTTGGATGCTACTCAGGTATTCCAACTACATATGCTAGGAGATTTATGAAAAAAATTGCTAGCATATAATACTAAACTTGCTACTTCAAAAATATACTAAAGTTTTTACATTGTATGCACAAACTCAGAGGGCAAAAAGAAATTAAAAGTTACTACCATGTAAAACTAAAGTTGGTACTCCAAAAAATTATAAAATTCATTACATAGTATGCACAAGTTGGGGAATGAAAAAACTATCAAAAGTAGTTACTGCAGAAGCTGGAGGCAAATCCTTTTGGGGCAACTTATGTGTGCAATGGCTATCCTTTTACAACAATTCATTGTAAGCGAGACAACTAACATGCTATATTTAGGAAGGCATTCGAACATAAAATGGTGATTGAAAACTGAAACAAAAGAATTAAAAAATGACTGAGAACTAAAACTAAAAAATCACTAAAAAAACCTAAAAATGACAAATAGAAACTGAAGACTAAAATAGATATAAAAATTACAAAAATCTAGAAAACAAGACTTGCTACTACCAACTGAGGACATTTATTACAACAGCAGAGAACATGACTTGCTACAAACTGAAACTAAAAAACTAAAATAAATAGACAAAAATTGAAAACTAAAGTGGACAAACTGGAAACAAAGAAAAATAAAAACTGAAACTAGTTTTTTTTTTAAAAAATGACTGAAAACTGAAACTGACTGAAAATGATAAATAGAAACTGGAAACTAAAGTAGGCACGAAAAAAAACAAAAAACTGCTTTATTTTTTAAAAACAAAAAAACTGAAGTAACCGGAGGGTTTGCTTGCAGTACCCGCACCTTCACTGTCACTGGGGCAGGCGCAGGTCTATGTACAGCGGTGCTCGTGGGCTGGTTGGGTCAGGCAGCAAAGTCACAATAGTCCACCAAGCCGCCAGCCCACGTTTGCTGTTACAGGCCGCGGGCCTCCCGTCGCGCACTCGGGCATTGGCGCAACCTGCCGCGCAATAAGCTTTACGTTTTGTTTTTCGATTTGCCTTGCTACACTTACCAATGTCCCTGCCTCGTGAATGATGGTTGGTTGAGTCAGGGCGATGAGTATGAGCCTGCTCCCGGTAAGGTGTCCAAGCATCTCCTTTTTCACAATGGCATTTGTTGGACTCATGGAAACTTCATGGCTCGGAAGAAGCGCTCTGGTTGCTTCTCATTGCTGCCTGCTCCACGGACTCTGTTCTTCTTCGAGCTTGCTTATAGAAATGGCTTCAATGGAGTCGTCACTTGCACTACCTTAGGTATGATCTACTTCTTTCTATCTTGATGTATCTTGTCTCATGTTTTTCTCACAGCACACCTATCTCATATGTATTCATTGGAAGACCATTCTCGTTTGCTAGTGTCGAATGTAGAAAAAAAAAAGAAGGAAGCTAACAGCTGAATGCCCAAGATTCACCTTTGAGCATATTTTAGGACCTGTCTTATCTTAGATCATGAATGATGCATTTAATGACTATGATTTGGAAAGTAATAGTGGCGCAAAGGCATATTCCAATTTTTTAGCCACTTCCATGTGGCCACCGCCTCACACATTGCTGCCCACCTTTCCCTTCCTGCACTTGCGTAGTTTTATGGAAAACAAGAGGAAGTGATACAATTGTGGTATCGTCTTTATAATTTGTATACAGTGTATTTGCTATTAGAGTTGTTGCTACAATTGTGATCTGTTTGCACTTTTTTATATATAAAACAAACCTGATTAGTGCCTCTGCTTTTACATTCTAATTCTTTCTGCAGAAATTAATTTGTGTCTCCTCTTTACAGATGAACCAGTTACTGAAGCCTACAGTGTCTTGGGTTTCCCTCTTTGGTGGTCTGCGCGTCGTTCTGGCATATGTATGAACCCCTCCCCTCCCCCCAACACACACACACACACACACACACACACTTCACGATCATTCAGTGGACTTATTTTTATTTAGGGAAATTATATGGTTCCTTTATGTAAAAATAGTGTGTTGCGATGTTAAAACAATCATGCATATACATATACCAAACCCAAGTTAAGTGTAGGTACAACAATTCAGTTCGAAATTCATCTTTGATGTTGAGATTCAAAAAACACAGCTGCCACTGTTATGACAAACAGTGCCCGCCTGACTGCTTGTATAGTTATTTCTTGGCACCTGATTTACTGCAACCATATTTAACTTTATGTGTGTACAACATGATTTACCTAACATTGGGTGCAATATTTTAACTTTATGTGATGATTTTTTTTTTGAAACATTGCAATATTTTACCTAACGTGGATGCCAAATTTGCATTTTTTTTAAGAATATTGTCTGGCTTTCTGTGTTATTGCAGTTGATTCCGTTTGCAAGACATGCTTCCGTCGCTTTGATGTTCCACATCCTGTCATCCAGAAGAAGTTTGCATGTGGACATAACAATGTGGCAAAAGTTTGTGAAATGTGCTATCATCGCTCCCCTGTGCTGCATCCGTACCCAGGAGAATTCGCGTTTGGCTCTCATGATCCTTACCAACCCTACTCTGCTGAGTCCTGAGCACTGATACTATCGATCACTGTGGATAGCAAACTGGCTTCGTAGCTTACTGAAAATAAATACTCGTTTGGTACTCATACAGTACTGCTATATTTGGCTTGCCGGTTGGAATGACTATGTAATAAGGAACTTGGAACTTAATGTGATGATGTCCCCATGTATTCAGTTAACCTGAAGGCTTGAAGCTACAAATTAGCCAAATTTCTATGCAACTTGGAAAATTGTTTGCATATATGTTTCTGCTAGAAACGTGTGAAAAATGTTAACCTTTTCCACTGCTTTTGCATTTTTTTTTCTTTTATTAATCTACTAGAAGATTTTGCTGATGTGATTTAGGGTCATCTACAAATGATGTAGGGGTCTAAGCGTGCCTTTTAGCTTCTAACAGTTCAGATATATAGCTTTTGGCGTCTGAAATCAAACTGTTTATTCCAACTTCTGACAACAGGGTCTGAAACAGGTGGATCGTTATAACATCTTCAAATGTTGCTGTGCGAGCGTGGTTTGGAAGGAGTTCAATTCCAGTTAGTTTGGTGGTACACAATATTTGCCAAATTCAACCAGAGTTCAGTTTGGTTGTATATAATATTTGCCAAAATTCAGAGTACCGAGAGTTCTGTTTAGATTTTTTGGTTTTGCGTACAGACCACAATGGCATTGCCATGAATTAGTTTCCTGCGCCTGCAGCAATCTGGATAGCAGGTCAGCAGCAGTGTTGTATTCCCGGATCCAAATTAAAATTCTAGGCCTGTAGCATTTGTTACGCACTTTAATATACATTATTGTCTGAAAAGCTAAAACGACTTACCATTCAAAAGTGGGGTAGTATTGAGTGTGATCCTTGCTCTTCAGAACATGGCACTTCTTATTAGAGATTGCATAAATTTTGGTGATTCAACTGAACTAAAAAACTTGGTGGTGTAAAACGAACTCTTACTAGTACTCTTGCGTGTATTAAACAAAGAAGTTGGGATTTTACATTCTCATCGTCATATATATCTTTATGAACATTGAACGACTTTACAGGCCAAGAAAACAACCCTGCACAAGGTGATTGAACTGATTTCAACTCAACACACGGCGCAGCTATCATCAAGTCAACAACAACCTAATATAATATACGAGTAGTAGTAGTAATTAGCAATGGGACGGAAGAGAAGAGAAGAAGAGACATGCAGATCGAGCGAGGGGTGAGCGAGCATGCAGTGCAGTGCAGTGCAGGAGGATGGACGACGCGCATGGCAGACACGCACGATGTCATTCTCATGGCCATGTGGTGAACTCGAAGACCTTGCCGACGATCTCGAGCCCGGTGGGGATCTGCCAGACGAAGAGCAGCACGTTGACGGCGTTGAGCGCGATGTGGAGGCTGCGCGCCGTCTCGTTCCCCTTCTGCATCGCCGGGACGAGCGCGGCGGCGGCCGCCCACAGCACGGTGATGGCGGCGCCCGCGAAGAGTGCGGGCCCGGGAACAGCTTCCCGTGCGGAACCAGGTGTTGAGCGCGCCGCCGACGGACTCGAGCACGCCGAGGC
This sequence comes from Chrysopogon serrulatus, assembly GCA_015844335.1. Taxonomy (NCBI): domain Eukaryota; kingdom Viridiplantae; phylum Streptophyta; class Magnoliopsida; order Poales; family Poaceae; genus Chrysopogon; species Chrysopogon serrulatus. Next base: position 61,428 of record JADLZL010006120.1, on the reverse strand, counting down.
CCAGCAGGATGGAGCCCGCGTTGAAATGCCGGTCCCGGAACGAGCCCTTGACCAGCGCCTTCCGCTCCTCCGTCAGCTCCTCGATCTTGATCTCCACCGGCGACTTGGGAGCGGCTGGGGGGGAGAGGAGGAGTCGGCGCCGGCGCCGGCGGCGACCGCGGCGGGCGTGGCGGCGGGCTTGAGCTGCTTCTTGAGCTCGTTCACCTCGTCCTGGATGGTGCGGACGCGGCGCCACTGCCAGCCGAGGTACCCCGCCCAGAGCGTGTAGGCGAAGAGCCCGCCCATGACGAGCGGGTGCAGCAGAGCGAAGCTCCGGCCCTCGAGGATCCCGAACTCGCCGCCCACCGCCAGCGCGTCGTCCGGCGGCAGCGCCAGCAGCGCCACCGCGATCGCTGCTGCCGACGCTGGCGCCACCGCCTCCAGGCGCGGCGGCGGCGACGGGAGGGAAGCGGAGTGGTTCTTGGCTGCGGTGGCTGCTTGCTAATGTTAATACTCTTGGTGGATGAAGAAGGGGGGCCGGCGGTCGCGGAGCAGGTCACCGGGAGGAGCCAGGCCCGGACGACGGCCGTGAGCGGCGCGGCCATGGCGCTCAGCGCTGCTGCTGCTTATTCCCTGCCTCTGCGTAGCGGCGGCCTAGCTAGTGAGGGCAAGGCAACGGACCAACGGTGGAGGCCGATCGAGGCGCGTGACTGGCTGGCTGGCCGGTGAGGGAGGCGGTGGCTGGCTGGTTGGTGGGGGATGGAGTGGAGGGCGGGAGAGGAGATAAGGCGATCGATGGACCGAGTGGACGAGACGACAAGTGTGCTCTCTGCTGTGGAGGCACAGGAGGAGGCAGCTGCAGCTGCCAGCGTGTGCTCTGCTCGCTCTCGCTCACCTCTTCTCGCGATTCGTCCCGTCTCTGGAGGCGCGGAGAAGAGCGTGGGCGCGGGGCGCCGCCCGCTGCGACGGGCGACGTGGCCTTCGCTTTTGGTTTCCCCACGTCGTTTTCCTCGTGCGGAACAAGGGAGAGCCGACGACGTGGCCGATCCGTCTCCCGCGCGTGCCAACAACATCCAACATCAGAGGGAAACCAGGCCAGGCCCGGCCCGCCCCAACTGTAGGGTCCCAGCCGGGCCAGCCGGCGGCAGCCAGTGAGCTGCTGTTGCTTGGTGGTGGCCCAGCCTGTAGACCAACCGGGTTAGCTTGCCTTGCCTACCTCTTTTTTTTTTTTTCTTCTATAATGTCACCAAAGCTTCTACAGAATTCTAAAGAAAAAAAAGAGTAAATCGCGCTCACCATGCAACAACAATCTAAATGGGTGTAAGTTAGTCTAACATCTTGTAATTTATACAGTTTAATGCAACAACTATCTAGATGGGTGCAAATTGGTCCAACTTCTTGTAATCTGTTTAATTTGGTGCGAGAACTTGGCTCATTAATGCATACATGACCCAAGCACATGTGTTCGATGTCACTGGGAGCTAATCATTTCGGTTATAGCAAATTTCACTAAGGAGATGCGAAACTTTTCATAGATTTGTTTGAAATTTCTATGGGAATCCACGAGACCTCCACATTCTGCTAATACACTGAATTGAGTTTTAAGTTTTTATATTACTGGCATATTTATCCCTCTTTGAAGTCTTTTTTGAGCCTTTCGATGGTGCAACCATTGAATTAGTCTTTTTTGTCTACTAACGTCTCCTTTTTTGTGTCTGTTATATCCTTTTGGCGGTGGTGGTTGTTTTTTCTTTTTCTTTTCTTAATTATTATTTTTTAGTTTGGTAAAATTATACAAGAATGTTAGTTTGGTTATAAACGGAACTAAAAAATGAACAAAAACCAAAGAACCTATTGGTCCCTGATTCTTAAAACACCGAATCTCCTAGAAACCTAAAATGTTTTTGCTAACCAAATGCCTACCCCTAAATAGAGTTGCAGCTCTACCTTTATGCGATGGACAACCCACATATCGGCTTTAGCGAGCCATGAATGGCCATGGGTTCGAGTGAGATGAAAACAGTATTATAGTATAGAAGAAAAAATGGTCGGGTGTAGTTTGCAATAACGCTGATTTAGAGTGTATAATAAAGACACACTATTATAGTGCTTGGACTGCACATGCACATATGCACCAATGAGCCAAGTTCTTGCATCAAAATAAATAAATTATAAGTTGTTGGACCAACATGCACCCACCTAGAATAGTTATCGTATTAAATTAGACAAATTACAAGATGTTAGACTAATTTGCACCCACTTGAATTGTTGTTGTATAGTGAGTGCAATTATGAAACCAAAGCTTCTACAGCACTAGCTGCCACCACAACTCCATCTCCATGAAACCTCTGTTCTCAGTGAAACGGCTCATCTCACAAGGTATACAATACAATGCTGATACGTACATTGTTGCTTTACACTAGACTTCTTATATGCTTCTATCAAAATCAGGTTTCGACTGCTTCATAAGATAACGACGTACGTACTGTATATGATTCGTGATTTTTATGGCAAATACTTTGTCATATCTGATTTGTAAATTAGTTAGTCAAATGTGATTAGTATAGTGGATGAAACGATCTTGAAAAATTATCTTAATCACGTTAGTATTTCGCATTTCATAGGTGCTAACACTTATATGAAAGTCATATTTCAAAATATAGTTTCACAAATCCATAATATGATAGCGCACGAACGAGCGGTAACTCAGTTGACGGTCACCTCGTAGCGAGAAGTCCCAGGTTGGGAGTTCAACTCTTCACCTCCATATATTGTAAAAAAATCCACTTATCTGTCCAATGCTAAAGCATAGGGCTAAGGTCAATGGTGGATTCGGGGCCCGCCCCCCCTGAGCCTTAAATCTCTATAGGATTACTGTTGTACTAGCTCTAAATCACTCTTAAATCTTCATTGTCAATAACAATCTCCATTGCTTAGCCCCCCTTGATCGCATCCTAGATCCCGCCACTGGCTGAGATTCATCCTACTCTCACATAGGCAGCGACACCACTGTTGTCGGTGCTAAAACTAGTCGTCCTAGTACCAACGAGTGAATTTACGTGCGTGCTCCCAATCCTGGATGGTGTGCAAGAAGGACACAAGAAGGATTTGTATTATCCCCGCACCAAGGTGCCTGTAGGTAGGGTGTACAAGCGGTGGAGAGAGGGAACTCCCAAGTCTCGTGTGAGATGAGTGTGTGTGTGTTTGTTTGCCAAGGAGATTGCTTGACTTGCTTGATCGGATTCACCTGTCTCCGGAAGGACCCCCGTCCCCCCCTTTTATAGCAGGAAGGGGAGGGACGGGCTTTACAAAGACAATGTTTGAATAGGAAAGACGGTGGTGGGCGCCGCCTCGTCCCGCCGAGGCCTTGGGGCTCCCTCTCTCCTTGTCAGCCGAGGCCCCAGGTGAGGCCGGGCGGTTCTGTCTTGCACGGCGCCCGCCTTGTCGATGGCGGGGCGCCGTTCTGTGGAGTCGGCTCCTCGTTCTTGGCGAAGGAGGGACGTGCCTCTGCGAGGGAGTCGGCGTGGGCGTCATGATGAGCGTGCCATCACCGGGGCCTCCGCGTAGCTTTGACTCACTCCGTCCGGCCCCGAGGGCCGCGGCATTCTTTGTCGATATCACGGGTGTGGCCGACGTAGAATACAGCGTATGGGGCCATCTCCGTGCCCGGGCTCTGAAGCCTGGGTGCACAAGGCCGGGCACCTTGGAAGACCCGGCCACCGTAGAGGGTGGCCGCCGCACTCTGGCGGCGTGCTCAGGTATTTGGACTCCCCGTGATGGGACTATTCACGAGGGTTAGTCATCATGACGCCCTACGGTGGCAGGCATGGCCGCCACCGTAGGGATTAAGGTGACCGTGAGCGCGGGCGCAGAGAGGTGCGTAGTGGTGACGGGGCGGCTCCCATCCCCCCGCCGGGGCTAGCATCACCAGCCGTCCACCGTGGGAAGGCGGGGCGGTAGATACACGCCAAGTCGGTGGTCGGCCTTGACCCGTGATGCGGGCGCGTGCCGTCCGAGGCCTTAGCGCGGGGGCTCGGTCGGACGGAAGGGCGGAACTCGTCCGAGGCCTCTGAGGAGGCTTCGGGCGAGGCGAGTGTTAGTGCCCGTCCCCGAGACGCCGCCAGGAGGGGCTCGGTCGGGACGGAAGGGGGCGCCGCCCGAGGCCTCTGCCGAGAGGCTCGGGTGAGTCGAAAGCGGGCGCCCGTTCGAGGCCTCTGAGGGGAGGCTCGGGCGAGACGGAAAAGGAACTCGTCCGAGGCCTTGGCAAAGGAAGCCTCGACGAGCGGAAAGTTAGCGTTTGCTTGAAGTCCCGGCAATGTGGGCTCGAGGGGTGTTAGTGTGCGTCTTGTTGGGCCTTGGTAGGCCGTGTTTTGTTACTGTGTGGCCTAGTTTTGCGTTTCTTGGGCCTAATTGTTAGGAGGGCCCTTATTTTGGTCCCCGACAGTAGCCCCCGAGCCTCTGAAGGAGTGGGAGCACTCGTTCAGAGGCTGAGGTCGTGCTTCTTAGTCTAGTTCCTGCCGGGCTAGCTGTTAGATGCTCTAGACATTCCCCTACGCTGGGTGCGAAAGCCTCTTCTAGTGTAGCCCCGAGGCCTCGGAGGGCGTGAGTGATCCTTCGAGGGCTTGTACGTGCTTGGTGAGGGTGTTACGCTCACCTCGGGGGACTGTTCTCCGGTGGGGGCGGCCTGGCCAATGGTGCCGAGGCCTCGGAGGAGTGTGGGTGCTTCTCCAAGGGCTTACATCTTTCCGGTCGAGTGTTTTACGTCGTTTGCCGAGTCCCCCTGCCCCGTCGGCTCGTCAGGGGCATGGCGTGGTTAGATGACGTTTCCCTATCTCAACGCTGCGCGCGGGGTAGCCCGAGTCCCGCCGGGCGTGGGGCGGCCACAGGTACTGGCCGTTAACCGTGAACGCCTCGCGCATCCCTTCCGCGGGGAGGAGGGTGGATTTTGTCACGCCGTCGGTGGCGGTGAGTGTCACACGCAACTAGATCCTGGTGAGCTACATTGGGGGAGGATCCAAGTGAAACGCCCGTGCCCGTTCGTTAGGGTTGGTTTGGGCCCGGGCGCGTTTCATAAGAGCACACACAAGTGTCCTCTGAGGCGGGGCTCGGGTCCCCATGGCGGGTCCCGAGGGCTCGGCGCTCTCCCACGGGATCCCCTTTCTCAGGCCGCCGTGGCCTCGGATGCTAAGGGCGGCCCTCGCGCGAGGGGCTATCTTTGTATGATGCCCGAGCTGCCCCCGACTTTCTGTCCCCGAGGGGGGCGCCGAACCACGAGATGGGCCAGCTTTTCGTACCTCGGACCGTAATGGGCCGTCGCCCCGCTCCTTCAGGGAAGAAAGCGCTGCTTTGAACACCCCCCCTGTGGGGACGTGGGGCGCCTTTTGGGCCGGGCCGCGGGATGTGGAGCGCGCCCGCGGCGGCGGCGGCCCCACTTTCTCCATCGTGGCGGTTAATGGCTGTAGCATATTGCAGGGTCCCACAGGGGATGTGATGTGCGGCGCCGCGGCGCCACCGAGCCGTGCGCGCGCCAGTCCCCCGGTTCCGTGTGTGCGGGATTTTATGTGGAGAAAAAATTCTGCATCGTGGCGTGAGGCGCCGCGGGGGCCGTGTGGCTGCGGGCCGCTTGTGCGCCGGCGCTGGGTCTCCGTGCGGCGACGTGTACTCGAAGTGGAAAATCCCGGGCGCGATCGTGCATTAAATGCGGGTAGGTGAACCGATGGGGTTTTGGGTATAAATACACGTGTGGGCGGCCGTCTGGTTTCTTCTCGCCTTCACCCTTTGCCCGCTTTCGTTTCCTCCTCCGCCGCCATCTCGCATCCCAGCGCCGTCGAGAGGGAACGGGAGCGAGAAGGAGAGAAACCACTGCATCCGCCTCTAGCCCACCGTCGCCATGGCGCCGAGGCCCGAGATCGTCGGCGGAGGGGTGGGAAACGAGTTCGTGACGCCGGAGAGGCCGACGACGCCGTGGGGAAGGGGCTTCTCCGCCCTGGCCCGACCCGCCTTGCCGAGTGGATTGTTCCGCCGGCCGACCACTTGTCCCCCACCTCGCCTCCGAGATGCGTCGTGAGCTTCACGACGTTCCATGAGAACGGGTTCGGGATGCCGGTGGGCCGGTTCTTGAGGGCCATCCTCGAGTACTACGGCTTTGGAGCTGCAGAACCTCAACCCCAACTCCATCACGCGGTGGCGGTGTTCGCCGCCTGTGCCGGGGGGTACCTCGTGAGTCGAGCCCCACCGATCTCTCGGCTCTATTTCTTCGAGGGCCCTCTACTTCAAGGGCGCCCGGTAAGGGGAAGAGGATGCCCGTCTCGCGTCGGGGCGCATCTTTGCAAATGCGGAATCGCCACCGGGATTCCTACATCCCGACGAGGCTCGCCTCCTCCAACCCCGCGGCCGGCGCGCAGAAGTGGTTCTATCTCCCGAACGACTTCGGTCACACCACCCCGCTTTCACCGGGAAGGTGTTTGAGGCGGAGCCCGCAAGGTGGAGGGAGGAGATCATCGAGGAGAAGACCACTCCGCCCGAAGAAGGTGTTCCGGCCTTGAAGATGCTTGACCCGAGAAAGGGTTGGATGCGTCGGTCGTCATCGCCGCCTTCCACCAACGGCGAGTCCTGCCCCTCATGTCGAGGCGGCTTTTCCTGCTCGACATGCAGGAAAGGAGCCCCTGGGCTGGGTCAAGGATGTCATCCGTCGACCTCGAGTTCGACGAGGTTGTCGAGCGGACGAAGGAGGCGGCGATGGTGACCGACCCTTCCCTCCTCTACAGGGTCACGATGCGCCCCCACCCGGATGCCATCTCCGTGATGAGTTCCTTTAATTGTGCTTGTATCGTTGATGCCCGCATCTCCCCCTTTAACCTCACCTTGTTCTTTTCCTCGTAGGGACTGGCCGGGAAGTTGAAAGCGTCGAAGCCTCCCGTCTCCACGGTGAAGGAGGCTAACAAGGCCATCGTGGCGGAGCAGAGGAAGGAGAAGAAGAAGAAGGAGAAGAAGAAGGACCGGAACATCCGCAAGGAGGGTGAGAAGCGCCCCTGGAGCGGAAGGAGGCGCCCGCAGGAGGAGGAGGACTCCCCCGGGAGCCGACGCCCTCGACACCACCGGCGCCGATGACGATGATGAGGATGACGGAGGAGAGGAGGACTTCACGGCTTCTTCGACAGCCGCACGCCCCCGTGAAGAAGGGAGGGGTGGCCGTGGGCCGTCGGCGACACTTCCCCCGCCCCTCACCCCGCCGAGGCTTGAGCCGGGGCGGTGGGGAGGGGGGACATGACTCGGTCGGGGAGGGGCGAGGCCCCCCCCGAGTCATCCCACGCCGCCGGCCCCGTTCGGCGGCTCGGTCCCCGCCTCGGGCGGCCCGAGGCGGCGAGAGGACACGCCCGAGGGGTGGGCGCAGCCTCCTCCGGCAGGCGGCGACGCCGGTGGGCCCGGCCCGTCTGTGCCGTGACCCTCGAGTCGCGCGGGCCGAGGGACACCTCGGGTCCGAGCCCTGCGAGCACGGCTCCCATGAGCCAATCGTTTCAACCGCCGGTCGCGGTATGTGTTTGTCCTTTTTTTAGTCTTCCGCCGCTCTTCTTTTTCTTTGAAGACTCACTCTTCTTATACCGCGGCAAAAAAAGCGCAAGACGGCCGGCCCGGCCCGCTTCGCTCAGCGCAACGGCCCGAGCTACGAGCCCGTCGGCCCGGGCGCCACTGCTGCCCGGCGGTGGCGCCCGGCGGCCCGGAAGTGTTGATCGGGCGCCCTCGGCCGAGGAGCCACCCCTCCGCCCCCCGAGGAGAGGGCGCAAGCGCCAGCCTTGAGGCCTTAGCGGCGCTGGCCGGGTGGAGGCCGTGGCGCCGTCGCCGAAGGCCGTGTGGGCGCCGCCCCGATGGCCTTGCGGCGATGGGTCATGGAGGAGCGAGCGCCCGTTCCGCCCCTAAGCCATGCCTCGGCGGGAGGTGGGTGGGAGATCCCCTCCGGAGGAGACCGCCTCCTTGCGGGAAAGAGGTGTGTCGTCGCGGATGCTACCTCCTCGAGGGGCAACCGTATGGGGTCGTCGGCCGCGGCCCGCCGAGGGGTCCTCCGGCCGAGCGTGCCGCCCGTGTATTATGCAGTCGGACCGCGGGACCGGAGGACCGGCCGATCTACGTGGCCGGACGCGCCTTGGAGTCGACCCGGTGGGAGCGAGGCGGATAAGTACATGAAGTCGGCCAAAAACCTGCTTGAGTACGCTCTCGTCGATCTTCTCCGAGGGGACCTCCCCGACTGTTGAAGGTAATACAAACATTTGTGGTGAAGCCTTACCTTGGCATGGCGCCCAAAGGCGGCTAATCCGTTGGCCCTGATCGTTGTAGGATCTGGCGATGGGCGTCCCCGGAGAAATCGGGTTTCTCCGGTTCAGTCGGCCTCGGCGAGGCGCTCCATTTCCCAACGGGGAGGCAAACCCGGTGCGTACCGAGCTGGGCCGCTCGGAACGAGGAGCTCGACAAGCTCAGCGCCGAGAAGGAGGTGATGTGGACGGCGCTTGCCGGGCCTCCCGGCACCATCGGGACCTTGGACGGGAGAACACGGTGAATATGGACAAGCGATCACCGGCTTTTTGTCGGCAGACGTCACCATGGTGCGGGCCGAGGCTTGAGCAAGATGAGGCCATCTAGCTCAAGGCGCAGGTAGCGGAGGAGGTGGCGCGATCGGAAGGTAAGTCTTTGTCGTTTAGAGGGGCCGCATCTTTGCATTCCAGCTCAAAAGCTGACCCCTGGGCGGATCAGAGGCGAGGAGGAAGTCGTCGGAGCAAGCGGGCGGACCTCGGTGGTCTCGCACGGCCCTACTCCTCGGCCTTGGCGAGCTCGAGGCCCTCGGGAAGGAGAAGGTCGGAGCCGTTCTTGTGGCGAGGCCGGCGAAGCCCCGCGCCGGCCGATCCACTGGCCGCTGAAGGCGTTGCCCGGACGGGTGGAAGCGTCCGTCCACGCCGCCCTTGATCCGGCCTTGGACCGGCGTGTCGCACACCTTGGCGATGACCCTCTCCCACTACGACCTCGACCTCCCCAAAGTTTCCGAGGGGCTCGTCGTCGCGCCGAGGACGAGGAGGGTCGCGAGAGGGAGGTGTTCGACGAGCCGCTTCAAGCGCCGGGCCGGGGGGCCACGATCAAGGCTGGTCGGGCACTTCCTGCACGGGCGATCCTCCCTAACGCCGCCGAAGGAGCCGACGCCACCGACGCCATGGATGCCGCCACCGGGGGGAGGGGCCGGACGCCCCCGAAGAAGTTCGCATGTTGGGCCGAAGCGTGCCCATGTAAAAAAACTTGATTAGCTTTTTGTTATTCTCGTCTGTTGACAAGTACCGTGGCCCGACGAGGCCTTATGATTTGTTTTCTCGTTTTACATTTTACTTTTCGTGCCTTTGATTCTCGCCTCGTACTTAGATTAGGGCCCTCGCTGGGACACAGAGTCCTTAGTCAAAGGTGGTTAAGCAGAGGCACCATAGCATCAGGTGGGCGGCCTCGTGGCTTTCCCGCCTTGACGTTTGGAGCAGCCCTTCCTCAAAGCATGAGGTACCTCGTCCTATGGCAAAGTGAGTAGGAGTGTCGTGGCGCATGGGCGTAAGCAACTCCGTAGCTCAACCAAATTTTAGGTTTCGAGTAATCCCTCTGTTACCCTTTTCCAAGCGCTCGAGATTTGTAACACGAAAATGTTCGAAAAACGACTAACAAAAAAGTGCGCTTGCGTAGCGCCTTTCGGAGGGAGTTCCCCCCCCCTGCCTAGCCCCCGAGGGAGGCTCGGCTTTGATGGGTCAAAACCGAGTCTCGCTCGTGCTCGAGGCGGTGTAAGTGTAGTTGAGGTCCTCAGCCCCCGAGGGCCTCGGACATGTTTCTTATTTGCGTAAAATTGTAAAAGTGTTTTTCATTCTTCTTTGAGAAACATGGAGTACAACTATAAGTAGGAACTTGGAAACTTAAGGGTAGAGCCACGTAGTCGTTGAATGTTCCAAGCGTTGTTGAGGACTTCTCCGTCCTCATTGGCGAGCTTGTACGTGCCCGGCTTGAGGACTTCGGGCGAGGATGAAGGGTCCTTCCCAAGGCGGCGTGAGCTTGTGGCGTCCCCCGTTGTCTTGGCGGAGACGAGCACCAGATCGCCTTCCTTGAGGTCTCGGCTCGGACCCGCCGGGTCGTGGTAGCGTCGGAGGGACCGGCCGGGTATCTTGCCGAGTGTAGGGAGGGCAGGCGTCCCCCGGCCTCGTCAAGCATATCCAAATGAGTTCTCCCGAGCCAACCGGTTGCGCCACTCCTCATAGGACTTGAGCCTCGGAGAGCCAAATTCCAAGTCGATGGGAAGGACGGCCTCGGAGCCGTATACCAGAAGAAAGGCGTAAACCCCGTGGCTCGGCTCGTTGTCGCCCCGAGGCTCCAGAGGACCGAGGAAGCTCCTCGAGCCACCTTTTGCCGAACTTGTCGAGGCTTGTTGAAGATCCGAGGCTTGAGCCCTTGCGCAAGATCATCCCGTTGGCCCGCTCCACCTGCCCGCTCGTGCGTGGGTGCGCGACCGAAGACCGCACAATGCGTATCCGGTGCTTGTCGCAGAAGTTTCTAAACTTCGCCCCGTGAACTGGGTGCCGTGGTCGGTGATGATAGAGTTCGGGACTCCAAAGCGGTGGATGATGTCGGTGAAGAAGAGCACCGCCTGCTCGGATCGAATGTTGGTGACGGGCGCGCCTCGATCCACTTGGAGAACTTGTCGATGGCGACAAGCAAATGGGTGAAGCCTCCCAGGCGCTTTCTTGAGAGGTCCTACTAAGTCCAAACCCCCACACGACGAAGGGCCATGTGATCGGGATGGTCTGGAGTGCCCGAGCCGGTAGGTGCGTCCCGACGAGCGTAGTACTTGGCACCCCTCGCAGGTGCGCACTACCTCGGTAGCGTCGGCGACATGATTGGCCAAGAGAATCCCTCGCCGGAAAGCCGCCGACGAGGGAGCGGGGAGCGGCGTGGTGGCCACACACCCCGGCGTGGATTTTGCGAACGAGGGCAAGGCCATCCTCGACCGTGACGCATCGCTGCAGGATCCCCGAGGGGCTTCGTTTGTAGAGCTCGTCCTCGATGACGACGAAGGACTTTGCTTTTCTCGCGATGCGTCGGGCCTGATTGAAGTCCTCGGGAAGGGTTCCCCGGACGATCCAATCGAGGTATGGCTTTCTACAGTCCGGCTTGGGGTCGACTTTCGGATCCTCCCCGTCGATCTCCATGACTCGGGGTTTGACGCCGAGGACGCCTCGAGTCCGAGGGGGCCTCGGTTGCAGGGGGACCTTGGACATCTCCCCAGTCCCCCAGAGGGGGTCCGAGCGATTCTCCGTGGCCTCCTCCTGCTCGGCTGAGTGTGATGGAGGGAGCCGTGAGGTCCCTTGTGAAGACGTCGGGGGAATCGGGGCTCTTCCAAATGGGCGATCTTGGCGAAGTTCGTCGGGCAGCCTCGTTGTACCTGCGGGGACGACGTGGTTGAGCTCAAGGCCCTCGAACTTGTCTTCCCAGGCGCGCACCGCCTTGCGCTGGCGGGCCCATCTTGGGGTCGTGGGCGCTTGAGTCCTTCATGACCGGGTCGATGACAAGTCGCGAGTCCCCTGACATCAAGGCGCTTTGATACCGAAGTTCGATGGCGATCTTCAACCCGTTGAGTAGGCCCTCGTACTCCGCCATGTTGTTTGACGCCGGGAAGTGGAGGCGGATTACGTGTCGCATGTGCACCCCGAGGGGGGAGACAAGAGGAGACCACCACCGCTCCAGTCTTCATCGAGGGACCCGTCGAAGTACATCATCCAAAGCCTCCACCCGAGCCGGGCGGCGGTAGCCGAGTATCGGTCCACTCGGCGATGAAGTCGGCCAAGACTTGAGACTTGATAGCCTTCCTTGGCGCGTAGGAGAGGGTTTCCCCCATGAGCCCAACGGACCACTTGGCGACCCGCCCCGAGACTTCCCCGATTTTGGAGGATCTCTCCCAACGGAAAGGAGGAGACCACCGCCACGGGTGAGCGTCCGAAGTAGTCTTGGAGCTTGCGCCGGGTCGAAACCACCGCGTGAGCAGTTTTTGGATCTGGATGGGGTAGCGGATCTTGGTCTCGGACAACACCTCGCCGATGAAGTAGACCGGTCTCTGGACCGGCAGGTGTGGCCCCTCCTCCCCTGCTCTCGACGACAATGGCCGCATGACTACCGCGTTGTTGCGCAACGTATGGAGGAGGGGCTCCCCTTCGGCCGGCGGGACGAGGATCGGGGCGCCGGTGAGGGCGGCTTTGAGCTTGTCGAGGGCCTCCCCGGGCCTCGGAGGTCCGTGAAAGCGCCAGACTTTCTTAGGAGGCGATAGAGGGGCAGGCCCTTCTCGCCGAGCCGTGAGATGAAACGGCTTAGAGACGCCCGAGATAGCCCATGACTCGTTGCACCCCTTCAGGTCCTCGATCGGCCCCATGCTCGTTACCGCAGCTTACCTTCTCCGGGTTGGGCTCGATGCCGCTTGAGACGATGAACCCGCGAGCATGCCTCGGGGGATCCCAAGACGCACTTCTCGGGGTTGAGCTTGACGCTCTTGGCCTTGAGACACCGAAAAGCGACCTCAAGGTCGGAGATGAGGTTGTCGGCCTCCTTGGTCTTGACCACGATGTCGCCGACGTAGGCCTCTACGGTTTCGCCGCGATGTGGTCTCCGAACACGCCCGAAGATGCCCCCGGGCGATACGTGGCCCCTCGTTCCTCGAGCCCGGGGGGCATTGTCACGTAGCAAAGACATACCGAAAGGGATGATGAAGGAAGTCGCGAGCTGGTCGGACTCCTTCATCTTGATTTGGTGGTAGCCGGAATAGGCATCAAGGAAGGATAAGAGCTCACACCCGAAGTGGAGTCGACTATCCGATCGATACGTGGTAAGGGAAAAGGGACTTTCGGACATGCTTTATTTAGATTAATATAATCTACACACATTCTCCATTTCCCACTCTTTTTCCTAACCAGTGCAGGGTTAGATAACCACTGGGTGGAACACCTCCTTGATGAACCCGCCCGCCAAAAGCTTGTTCACCTCCTCGCCAATGGCCCCTGCGCTTCTCCTCGTCAAATCGGCGCAGACGCCGCTTCAATCGGCTTGGACCCGCCCGGATGTCAAGGGAGTGCTCGGCGACTTCCCTCGGAATGCCCGGCATGTCCGAGGGGCTCCACGCAAAGATGTCAACGTTTACGCGGAGGAAGTCGACGAGCACAACTTCCTATTTCGGGTCGAGGGAGGCGCAGATCTTCACCGCCTTGCCGATGGAGAGGCGGGGTCAAGCCGGGACCTCCTTCACTCCGTCGGACGGCTCGAATGCGCCGGCGTGACGCTTGGTGTCGAGGGCCTCGGAGATCGCCATAGCCTCGGCGTGCTCGACTGCCTCGGCGTCGCAGCTTGAACGCGTGTTCGTAGGGAGGAGCCAACGGTGATGACGCCATTAGGGCCCGGCATCTTGAGGAGAAGGTAGGTGTGGTTGGGGGACGGCCATGAACTTCGCATACGCGGGACGTCCGAGGATTCCGTGATAGGTTCCTCGAAAGTCAACCACGTCGAAGGTGATGACCTCCTTGCGAAAGTTCGATGGCGTCCCAAAGCAGGCCGGGAGGTCGATCGGCCCAGGGGCCAGGCGCGTCTACCCGGCACTACGCCCGAAAGGGAGAGCTACTTGGGCCGAAGCCGTGAGCGCCTATCCCCAACAAGCCGAGGGTTTCGGAGTAGAGGATGTTAAGGGCACTTCCGCCATCCATCAAGCACCTTGGTGAGCCGCACGTTGCCCGACAATGAGGTCGACCACGAGCGGGTACCGCCCGCTTTGGCACGTAGAGCGGGTGGTCGTCGATGCTGAAGGTGATGGCGTCGGGCGGACCACGGCAGTATACTGCAGAGTGGTGGGGTGCACCGAGAATATCTCTCGACGTTCGCGCTTGATCCGGGCGCTGGTGAGGTTCGCCCGGCAGTCCCCCCGATGACCATGAAAAACGTCATGGACCTCGGGGAACTCCTCGCCTTTGTTTTTCCCCTCCTTCTTCTTGTCCTCGGTGGTGGAAGCTTCGATAGAAGCGACAAGCCAAATCGCACTCCCCATAGTGTGCTTGACGGGAAACTTGTGGAAAGGGCAGGGGCTTTTTGAGCATGTCGTCGAAGGCCGGGCCCTCGGCCTCGGGGGGGTATTGTCACCCGTGGCAACGATATCGTCCTCGAGTCCACCTCTTTCTTGCCCTTCTTCCCTTTGTGCTTGTTTTTCTTGTTTTTTTTGGGGCCGCGGGTTGCCTCCCCCTCGGCATTGTCCTCCTTCCGCTTCCCTTTGCCGCCGACGTCGCGGAAAATCGCTCCCACCGCCTCCTCGCCGGGAGGCGAAGTTCGTCGCCACCTCGAACGGCTGGGTTGGCGGTGGTTGGCATCTTCCGGCCCAACTCATGGACGAGCTTCTTGCAGGTCGTGCCGTCAAGGAATGCACCGATGATGGCGAAGTGCCGGCCACGTTGGGCAGCTCCGTGCACTTCTTCGAGAAGCGCCCGATGAAGTCACGTAGCGTCTCGTCGAGCCTCCGGGCGGCAAATTGCGGAGATCCCACGAATTCCCCCGGGCGCACGTATGTGCCCCGGAAATTTCCCACAAAAACCCCCGACTAGCTCGGACCAGTCGCGGATTGTGCGGGCGGGAAGATGCTCCAGCCAAGCGCGTCTTTGATCACCCAAGTGCAGCGGAAGGTTGCGGATGATAAGCCGGTCATCGTCCGCGCCGCCAAGCTGGCATGCCAGCGGTAGTCGTTGAGCCAAACCTCGGGGTTCGTTTCTCCCAGTATTTGGCAAGATTGGCCGGCTTTCGAACCGGAAAGGGAACCGTCTTGGCTGCGGATCTCCCGGCTGAAGGCGCGCGCCCCGGAGGATCGGCATCGTCGCGGTCCTCGTCGCTATCGCGCCTTCCGCCTCTCAGCTGGCCGGGCGGCGGTCGCATCCGGCCCGGCTCCGGCTTCCTTTGCGGCGTTGTTGATGATGTTGCGCGTCACCATCGTCGATCTTTGCCGCGATCGTCTCAAGACGCTCGCGGATCGGCCTCCGCGATGGGTCCCGATGGACCGAGGCTTCTCGCTTCGCGTCGTGGGCGCTCCGTCCTCCTCATCCCTCGGTGTCCGATGCCGGGGAGGCCGAGCTTTCGGCTTCTTTGGGCGGCCAGCCGGTCTCGAGATAATCTCGCAGATCATCTCGAATCCGTCGTCCCTCCGGGTCGATGGTTGCGGCATCGACCGGACGAGGAGGGCGGCCGCCGCGACGTTATGACTTGCGTGGGAAGATGGGGGACGCTCTCCACCCTCGTCGTTGACGATCCTTACGTTGACGTCACGTGCGTCTTGACGGCAGCGGGGGCTAGGATTGCGTGCCGCCTGGTGGGCATGCTCGTGCGCTTCTATCTCCTGTCGTAACGGGCGGCATCGCGCTCGAGCCTGTCCCCAAGTTCCCCGAATCCGCCTCGATAAGCGGGGCCTTGCCTCAAAGGGGCGGCCGGGTAGTTCGCCGGTCCCCTGAGGGCCCGCATGTGCCGGAGTCTGTGGGTCTCGCCCGGAGGCCGGGATGTGCTAGGGTCCTCGGGGGGTTGCGCCCGCCGGAGTCACTCCCCGCGACGGGCTCGATCACGGCCTGGTCGCCGCCGTTACCGTTACCGCCACGCCGAAGTTCACGATTTCCACGTGAAAGCATTCACGAAGTCGGATTGTACATGTCGCCCGGGGAGTCGAGCCGGGTAGCCGAAAGCGAAGGCATGCTCCGGAAGGAACCCCCTGCCTCCGTGTCTCGAGGTAGCGCCGGATCGGGTGGATGTAGCGCCGCGAGTGGCGCCGCCACGCTCCTCCCGCCAACCAGGTACTCCTCGTAGGCGATGGATCCGCGGGGATGTCCGCGTCCGAGGTGCTCGTGAGCGCCGCTGACGGGCGTGGACGCCTCCGGGCTCCCATGACGGTGGAGACGCGGCCGCGCACGTGGCAGCAGCGGCGACCAAAGCAAATGGCTGGCGTGGTGGCGATGGCGGCGGGCGCGCCGCCCACCCACAACGCCGCAAGGTCCTCCTCCGCATCGCCGGGCGTCGTGGTGCGTCCGCCGCGCGGCGGAACGTGCGCCATGGCGCCTCCCCGCGGCTGGCGGGCAGTGGGTCCACCGGAGCCTGGTCGAGGTCCCCGGACTCCGGCCGGGAGAAGTTCCATGTCGCATCGACTCCGCTTGACACGAACTCGAGCTCACCAAACCGGATCGGGGTCCCCGGCTCCAACGGCCGGAGTGGAGTGGAGTTAGGGCTGGGAATCCGCCCCGAAATGTCGTTGCTGGCCATTCCAGAGTTTTGGCGAGAAGGAAAGCGAAAAGCACGCACAAGCCCCCTACCTGGCGCGCCAACTATCGGTGCTAAAACTAGTCGTCCTAGTACCAACGAGTGAATTTACGGCGTGCTCCCAACCCCGGATGGTGTGCAAGAAGGACACAAGAAGGATTTGTATTATCCTCGCACCAAGGTGCCCTGTAGGTAGGGTGTACAAGCAGGTGGAGAGAGGGAACTGTCCCAAGTCTCGTGTGAGATGAGTGTGTGTGTGTTTGTTTGCCAAGGATATTGCTTGACTTGCTTGATCGGATTCACCTGTCTCCGGAAGGACCCCCGTCCCCCCTTTTATAGCAGGAAGGGGAGGGACGGGGTTTACAGTGTGTGTTTGAATAGGAAAGACGGTGGTGGGCGCCGCCTCGTCCCGCCGAGGCCTTGGGGCTCCTCTCTTCTTGTGCCGAGGCCCCGGGTGAGGCCGGGCGGTTCTGTCTTTGCACGGCGCCGCATCTGCCGATGGCGGGGCGCCGTTTCGTGGAGTCGGCTCCTCGTTCTTGGCGAAGGAGGGACGTCTGCCTCTGCAGGAGTCGGCGTGGGCGTCATGATGAGCGTGCCCGTGCACCGTGGGCTCTTGTAGCTTTGACTCACTCCCGGGCCCGGCCCCCGAGGGCCGCGGCATTGTTGTCGTATACGGCGTGGCCGGCGTAGAGATACAACAGTATGGGGCCATCTCCGTCTGCCCCGGCTCTGGAAGCCAGGTGCACAAGTGGCCGGGCACCGGAAGACCCCGCCGCCCGCATGGGTGGCGCCGCTCCTCGCGCGTGCTCGTATTTGGACTCCCGTGATGGGACCTGTTACGGGGGTTAGTCATCATGGCCCCCTACAGTGGCGTGCATGGCCGCCACTGTAGGGATTGCGTAATCGTGAGCGCAGGCGCAGAGGGTGCAGAGTGGTGACGGGGCGGCCCCATCCCCGCCGAGGGCTAGCATCGCCTGACAGTCACCGCGTGGAAGGCGGGCGGTAGATACATCAAAGTCAGTGGTCGGGCTTTGACTGGTGATGCGGCGCGTGCCGTCCCGAGGCCTTAGCGCGGGGGCTCGGTCGGGACGGAAGCGGGAACTGTCGTCCGAGGCCTCTGCGGGGAGGCTTCGGGCGGGCGTATAGTGTTAGTGCCCGTCCGAGACCTCAGCGGGGATGGCTCGGTCGGGACGGAAAGGGGGACGCCGCCCGAGGCCTCTCGCCGAGAGGCTCGGGCGAGTCGGAAAGCGGACGCCCGTTCGAGGCCTCTACGGGAGGCTCGGGCGAGACGGAAAACAGGAACTCGTCCGAGGCCTTGGCAAAGGAAGCCTCGACGAGCGGAAAGTTAGCGTTTGCTTGAAGTCCCGGCAATGTGGGATCGGGGTGTTAGTGTGCAGTCTTATTTGGGCCTTGGTAGGCCGTGTTTTTGTTACCGTGTGGCCTAGTTTTGCGTTTCTTGGGCCTAATTGTTAGGAGGGCCCTTATTTTGGTCCCCGACAACTGTATATGGGTGCGGCAGGGGTTCGGAGATTTTCTCAACCTATGTGAACAAAATCTCAGGTGCCGTTGTACTCCTCATGGGTCAAATTTTCCTTTTTTTTTTTTAAAAAAAAATCGATAGTGTTTAAATTAGCTATTGGATGCCTTATACATTTTCTAAATTAAGACAATGTAATAATAAGGTGAAATAGCCATTTTAGTCCCTCAACTATCGCCGAAGGCTCAAATTGGCCCCTCAACTATCAAAACGGTCACTTTAGCCCTTAATCTTATGATTTTCGACTCAATCTCATCCATTTGCCTATTTTGCCGGGACACATTGACATGAACACGCGAAAAGTCGATACTACCCCTCCCTAATTTCTTTTCCTTCTGGCCGTTCACAACGTTTCTCTCCGTTCTTTCCTTTCTCTTGTTTTCTCTATGGCGGCTAGACAAAATAGGTTAGGGTTTTGGCTTGGAGAGGTTAGCTGTGGTGGCGCACCCTTCTCTTATAGAGGCACCCCATCTATTGGTGGAGGCGCACCCTTCGCTTTGCTCATCACATCAATGACGCAGTAGTAGTAGTGGGTGTGCTGCAACAGGTAAGTGACACTTTTTTGATTTTGCAATTGAATTTAATTTCCTTGTAGAATGTTGAAATTTGACCATATAGTTGATTTGTAGGGCTGCAAAACAATATCTGAATTTAGGGTACTTGGAAATTCGATTTCATTTTAATGGAGATTTTGTTCAAATAGGGAGGGGCAAATTCGACTTTTTGCATGCCCTCTGTCTACGTGGTGAGCAATCATGGTGAATGGACAAAATTGAACCTGAAATCAAAAGATCAGGGGTTAAAGTGGACGTTTTGATAGTTCATGGGCCAAAATGAGCCTTTGCGCGATAGTTGAGGGGCTAAATTGTCTATTTCGCCTAATAATAAATTTTCTTATGCACATGAAACTCATAGGTGCATGCTAAATGCCAAATTCTTTGTTGTAGCAAACTCCAACTGGCTGAAAAGAACACAGTAGCCTTCAATGCCTGGGCGCTGGGTGGAATCTGCCTGCCTGCCTTAACATTGATTGGACTCTTCCCTGGTAAGACGTTCCATTTCTCCTGTTATTATATACTGAAAGTACATATCGACCTTTCTACAGAAAAGAAAGAGGAGATAAAAGTTGTCAGCGTCTTTAATTTTCTCACATTTCACGTTGAACAAATATATAAAAAATATATGTACGCCCAATTTTGGTCTTGGTTGCCCCCTGCGGCACACGGAAACTGTTCTGTCACTGTTCAGTCACTGCTCATCCATGTGTTTCTATCTGATTGTTTTTTCTCTCTTGGTTAGTTATTGTATAATTACTAGGCTCAAGTGTTCCAAGTAAAAGACGGAAACACTTGGAACAATGGCAAGAGAGGATGCAAGCGTGGCAAGAGAGTTGTTTTTTTTTTTTTTTTTTTTTTTTTTTTTGAGAAAGCGTCAGTGAGGTTGGTAACCTGACGTAGCAGTGAGGTTTCATTGGAGCAAGCGTATGCATCGACGTTTGGAAGAACCAAAAAAAAGGCCGGACGATGGAAAATGCTCAGAACTCTCAAGTCTCGATTTCACATCCCAGAACAGCAACTAGCAAGGGTGCCACAGCGCAGAGAACTTGCACTGGTGGTGGCTTGGCTTTCATAACCATCCAACAGTATCTTATCATTGTAGCCTTTTGATTTAATTTATAGAAAATACGTGTAATATTTATATCTCCAAATAATTTTGTTGAAAAACTAGATCCAAAGATCTTTTCGACGATACTAATTATGATACTAATCAATGATATTTATTATTTATTAAAATTGTTGGTATTTATTTTTTAGAAAACACAGTGACATTCTTTTAGTGACAGGAGTATGATTCATCTGAGCTCCACGTTGGTTTGTGCAATGAAGCTAAGCAACGCCTACGTTGACAAGTGCCACTCCATCTAGAAAGCTTTCAGTCCAGCAGTCCACAGCAGCAGTCACGCAGCCAGCTGCATGCGCATCCGATTTCCTTGAGTATAATAACTTGACTATGATAAATGACTGTTGGTGAGCTGTATTGTATACTAATGCCTTGTTCAGAATGTAAATGTTAGAAAAATTTATAACTGTAGCATTTCATTTGGATTTAGCAATTATTGTAAATGATAGACTAACTAGGTTTAAAAGATTTGTCTTGTGATTTACAACCAAACTATACAATTAGTTATTTTTTTACTTACATTTAATGCTCCATATATGCGGCTAAAAATTAATATGATAGAGAGAGAGTAAAAAAATCTAGAATTTTGAGGAAAAGAGAACAAGAGCTAAGTTGAAAGAGAGAGAAAAGAAGACGTAAGAGAAATCGAGAAACCAAGATATAAGTTTATAGTTAGTTTAGACATAAAATTTTTAAAAAAAACTTTATGAGAGAGAAAATCGAGAAACCGAAATATAAGTTTATAGCTAGTTTAGATATAAAAATTAAAAAAAAGCTTTATGAGAAAGAAATGTGAACCATGTATTAATGATGAAGATATAACTAATATATTAGACTAAGAGGTAGAACGTAAGAATTTATTTTAAACAACCAGTAGCAACATGTATTATTATGAGTCTTTAACTGTGCGCTATTATAAAAGATAGTTGATTTCTACAAGCCACTAAAAAATTCAAATACACCTAGATGTTATTGTGAAAACTTTATTTATCTTTCACGTCATTTCGTCCATCTTCTATTAAGTTTTCACCATTTGACATTGGGCTGATCAGTGACGTCCGTCGAGGCCAAGCTGTCTGTGACACGGCACCTTCGTCTCTCTCAAGAAGAGGAGCGCGAGGGGAGAGGACCGGGATGGTCGGCAAAAACGCGGAGAAAAAGCATCATCGTTTCCTCTTTCTTCTTTTTGCGTGGAGAAATTACGTCAGCGTCGACGCAATGGTCTGTGTACCAAACCAAAGCGTATAAGAAGGCAGGTGGCCAGGAGCGGCAAGGCAAGGCAAGGCAAGGCAAGGCACACACCTAGTGTTAGAAAAATTTATAACTGTAGCATTTCATTTGGATTTAGTAATTATTGTAAATGATAGACTAACTAGGCTTAAAAGATTTGTCTCGTGATTTACAACCAAACTATGCAATTAGTTATTTTTTCACTTATATTTAACGCTCCATATATGCGGCTAAAAATTAATATGATAGAAAGAGAGTAAAAAAATCTAGAATTTTGAGGGAAAGAGAACAAGAGCTAAGTTGAAAGAGAGAGAAAAGAAGACGTAAGAGAAATCGAGAAACCGAGATATAAGTTTATAGTTAGTTTAGACATAAAATTTTTTTAAAAAAACTTTATGACAGAGAAAATCGAGAAACCGAAATATAAGTTTATAGCTAGTTTAGATATAAAAATTAAAAAAGCTTTATGAGAAAGAAATGTGAACCATGTATTAATGATGAAGATATAACTAATATATTAGACTAAGAGGTAGAACGTAAGAATTTATTTTAAACAACCAGTAGCAACATGTATTATTATGAGTCTTTAACTGTGCGCTATTATAAAAGATAGTTGATTTCTACAAGCCACTAAAAAATTCAAATACACCTAGATGTTATTGTGAAAGCTTTATTTATCTTTCACGTCATTTCGTCCATCTTCTATTAAGTTTTCACCATTTGACATTGGGCTGATCAGTGACGTCCGTCGAGGCCAAGCTGTCTGTGACACGGCACCTTCGTCTCTCTCAAGAAGAGGAGCGCGGGGGAGAGGACCGGGATGGTCGGCAAAAGCGCGGAGAAAAAGCATCATCGTTTCCTCTTTATTCTTTTTGCGTGGAGAAATTACGTCAGCGTCGACGCAATGGTCTGTCTACCAAACCAAAGCGTATAAGAAGGCAGGTGGCCAGGAGCGGCAAGGCAAGGCAAGGCACACACCCCCGCCCCGCACCGCTCGACCAGGAGCAAAAAAAAAAAAAAAAAAAAACTACGGTGCGCTATGGACGAGCTCCTTCTCCTCGTCGCCGCCGCCTCTTGTGTCAAAGTCGCCGTCGTCGGCGAGCCGTGGCCCGTCGCTCTCGCCGCCTTCTGCGCCTGGGCCGCCGCGTCCGCCGCGGTCGCCGTGCGCCTCCCGCGTCGCCGCCGCCGCCGCGCGCACTGAGAGAGCTCGCGCGATCATCACCGTACCTGTTGTTTTTCTCAACTTAATCTGTTATACGGTGTGGTGCGTTCCCCGTCATCATCATCAGTCAGAGAATAAATAGTACTACTACTTCAGTCGTCGGGTCTCGGAGTCCTACTGTTTGGTTGGATTAGAGGCAGCAGCTGCTAGCTGCTGCTGCTTTGTTTCCCAGCTCTGCAAACAAGTCTCTGGTCAGGCCAAAGGGACAAGTACGTACGTACTAGTATTGACGTATTGTCCTTCGAATACGTATATCAATCCACCTGCTCTGCTATAAGCATGTGTGTATTTCCCGTATGCTCAGAAGAAATTTACTACTCCTGCATGGTAGACCTTTTTTTTTTTTTTACCTTGACCGATCTGCATCATGTATTGTGGAATATATGCAATGAAAGTTTGTTTGGAAATACGCCATGCCAGTTGCTCTTTTCTTTTAAAAAAAATCATGCTAGTCGCTAGAAGGGTGTAAGACAGTTAGGAACACTGACCAGTAAATAGGAAGGCTCCTTTCTCGTAGTGGACAGCAAGGATTCTCATCAATGGCCGATGAGATGGCAAGGAGGGTGTTTGGATGCAGTGACAAAAATTTTACCTGTATCATATCAGAATGTTGGAGGAGATGTTTGGATACCAATAAAAAAACCTTATAAAACTAACCAGTATACAATACTCCTCTTTTTAAAAATTGCACGTATCTCAAAGCAAATATATAACATATTAAAATTCTCTTAATTGTTTCCCTTGGTTCTCACGTGGCCCAGCCCGTCTAGCCCAGTTTTATCCATACTTGACCCAAAGCTCTCCGAGTTCGATCTCATTTGTGCGATGCCTAGTTCGGATTCCGCTCGTTCTACTGCCACGCATCTCCACCGCAAAGTTTTCAAGCACGTAACCATGGAGATGGAGTTAAAGGGGTTGCTGGCATCACGTCGTCTCTGGTTTTTGCGTGGCATGTCTCCCCGCCGTTATTGTGCTCGCTCATATCACTTTCCCCAGCCACTCATCGCCACATTAACATGCTAGCTTGGCATTGCAGTAGCTTACGTTCGTTCTCGTCATCTTGTCTCTCTCTTTCTGTCTGTCTCTGGGATCAGAAGCCAAGTCCACGCCGCGCATGCGGATGAAGAAGAATGGCACCGGCGGCTGCAGGTGACTTTGTGACCAATGCGCGTGCTATCGTGGGCATTCGACTTACCCTGCGACCTCTATGTGTGCGGCATGTCCGGGTGCACTCGGCGTGATGCCGCCATCGGCGGGCGTGGCTTCTGCGGTTTCGACGCCGCGTCCATGCTCCTCCGAGTCAGCTCCGACGACGACAAGGCCACATTGCAATTTCGGCTTCCCAGCGTTGCCGAGGCTACTCGCCTTGGTTTCGTCCTCGTGGTTGGATTGTGTACTTGACTTTCTCTTCCTCTTAATGAAAAACGGACACAACCCGATCGCGAAAAAACTGTGGCGGCTCATCGCCGCTGCCCCGTTCGTGCCCACCGTACGTGCACGTCTCGCCTTGGACGATGATTTCCTTCCGGTGCCACATACGTGTGGCTTAGTCCTCGTCGACCCCAGCAACCGGCGACTAATCATGCGGGAGCTCAGCCGTGGCTGGACATGGACTGGGTTGGACTTGGACGGCCAGGCCCAAGCGGGATCCAAGCAAAAAAAATTAAGAAAACATTTTTAAATAATTATATAGACTGCTTTAAGATCCGTGTTATTTTTAGAAAGAGGAGTACTGGAGTAGTTCTCAAAAGTAATTAGGCTTAAAAAATTCATCTCACAAAAAACTTATTAGCAAATATTTATTGTAGCACAACATTATTAAATATAAACTAATTAGGTTTAAAAAAGATTTGTCTCGCAAAAAGTCACAACCTATGTATTTAGTTATTTTTTAGTCTATATTTAATGCTTCATATATGTGTCCCTCTAGTAGGTTAGCTCTTAACATGAATAGATCCCTCTGCTCCATATTTATACTGGTGTTGCTTATATAAGGGGAAAAAACAACAGGGCATATATTGGTCTACGTATCATTACAAAGTGTGTTCTTGTGTTCGATATTTGGACAAATGTAAAGTACACTCGTGGCCTCTAAAGTTGGAAGACGATGTCATTTAGGTCTTAAACTTCTAATTTTTTTATTTAAACTTGTCTGGGTTTCGGCACTAGTTTCATGATTGCTAAGCAGACACAAGAAAAATATCCCTTCTGTGCAGCTGAATGCAGATATACAACACTGTCAAGCTTTGTTTCATAACAACAAGTCATCAATACAAAATTCTAGTGAAGAAAAAAATTCCTTGTTTTCATGATACCCATAGGGAATTTATTTTTGTCAATGTACATCTTTCCTTTCGAACACCCTCTGTTTATCATCATACACGTCATTCCCAGAATTCTGTTGTGTAGCTTAATACAGACAGATACAACACTGTCAAGCTTTGTTTCATGGACAGCAGGATTGAAGAAACCTCAAGTGAAAAAAAGAAACCTAAAGCGAAGTTTTAGCCTTCAGAGTCGAAACTGATTGACATCCTAAATTGCAGTAATATCTCGTATCGAAGTAGTTCATCATTTGCAGAATTGCAGTATAGTAGTAATTTACTTAATGTCCAAACTGATTTATATGCCTATAAAATTTCAAGTTGCTTCCAACTCCTTAATTTGAACGCATGACAAAGCATGCTCCACATTTTTCCAACCTATGACGATACTATTTGGCTATCTGCTATGCCTACATGTTTTCTCTATAAAAAAAAATCTCTTTCTCTTTTCATTCCGCGACAAATTGTCAACAGAGAGTATAAATGCTCTGATGATTCCTCGCTCACACTGTCACTGTCTTGACAGGAAATTAGTTACTCCAGGCTTGAGCACCAACATTTTCAAACCAATTTGCAGGAAATATACATAATTTGCATAGTCGTTATTTGTTACAGTATTTATTACCTTCTTATTACCACAGGAAGTAGGTAGTAGTTACATCGAAGAAGAGTCGATCACCACCGCAATTCATAGTACAGCAACCAACTAACATGACAAGTGGTAATTCTTAATTACAAAAACAAGGTAATTAATTAAGCACGAAGGTCACAGTAATCACGGCACAGACTAATACACGTGCGTGGACTGACCAATAATGCATCGACGATCAAACCGACCGGCGGGCGGCGGCGGCGGTAGCAGGAGCAGGAGCACCAGCAGGGCCGCCGGCGGCGGCGGCCGCAGCACCAGCGTGGTCTTGGCCACCACCGGCGCCACCATCACCGTCGTCGTCATCCGCAGCAGGAGCAGGAGCAGCAGCATCATCCATGTCCATGCCATCATCATCCGGCAGCTGCAGCTCTTCGGCGATGGCGTCGGCGAGCCACGCCTCGGCGTCTGCCATGATGCCGGGGCTGAGCCGCACCATGAGGACGCAGAACTCGGCCTCGCTGAGCACACCGTCCCCGTCGGCGTCGCCCTCCCGCACCATGGCGTGGGCCTCGGCGGGCGTCATCCCGGCCACGCCAAGGGCTGCCGCCGCGCCGCGCCGCAGGCTGTCGGGCGTGATGGCGCCCCGCGCCGGGTCCGCCAGCAGCCGGAACCCCGCGCGCAGCTCCGCCAGCAGGCCCGCCGTGCCCAGCCGCTCCCCCATCACCGGCAGCAGGTCCTCGTACGCCTGCTCCTCGCCGCCGGCATGGGGGCGGCTCGCGGACGCCGCCATGCGCGCGCTCGCGTGGTCCGGCCTTTGGCTAGCTAGCTGCCGTGCGCGACGGCCGGCTGCGCTGCGTGGGGCGGGGAGGGAGGAGGAAGCTTCGGTTGTGTTGGATGCGTGCGGGCGTGGGTTGACATGGATCGGAGGGGCGTTTCTGCTGCGTTTTTAACGATGGAAATGGAAAGGTTTGGACGCGCGCGGACGGGACGGCACGAGCGAGGACGGCCGCCCCAGCGCGCGGCGAGGCAGAAGCAGCTTCCCCTCCCGTCCCCGTGGTTGATTTGATTTGATCCAGTCACTCACATCGTCACCGCCGGCAGATCGGCATTAGGATTTTCTCTCTCGAGTCTGTCTCTGACCCACGCAATGCAAGAATTATATATGTAGTTAGTATACACAATGAAGTTTTTCAATTTCATCTCTTAGCTTAATAAACTATCATAGGCCTGACAAAGTTTTTTGTGAGTATATATGAATTGTCGAAACGCTTGATGTATGAAATAGGTACTAATAGGTTCATCATGAAATATACATACCTACTAGTATGTCACATAAATATTGACATTTTCATTAAATTTGTTGAAGTAATTTGACTTAAAGCAAATCTGAAAACGTCAATACTCGCATGATACGAATAATCGTCGTTTAGAGTGACCTACTATTTTACCTGGTTCTGCTTGGATCCCTCAAGCTAGCTAATTAACTAATAACAATCCTCCGGAGGTAACTACAACCATGGTTAGACCAAACACACCCTAGAGTATTGTACGTGGACATTATATTCTGTTCGAAGGAAATTGACAATGAAGCCACACACATATTGTATGAACAGTGGATGGGGTACAAGAGAATGATGCTGGAGAAGGACAACCGGACAGGGATAGATGGTGGCGGACAGCGTAAGCGACGTTAGGACCAACACCATCAGATTCAGACCTGAAGGCGAGCGAGCTTCCACGAAGCTTCCCACGAGCTTCTAATCTAATATAATAAGGCCTTGTTTAGATGAAAAGTGTTGGAAAAAGTTACAACTGTAGCATTTCGTTTGTATTTGGCAAATATTGTCCAATCGTGGCCCAACTAGGATTAAAAGATTCGTCTCGTGATTTACAACAAAACTGTGTAATTAGTTATTTTTTCACTAACATTTAATGCTCCATATATACGGGTAGAAATTGATGTGATGGAGAGAGAGTGGAAAAACTTGCAACTTTCAGTGAAACTTGCATGGAACTAAACAAGGCCTAACTAGGGGAGATCTTTTGTACATAGTACACTGTAGATAGAGACAAGAGCTCTGGTCCGTGTCCGCCCACGTATACAGGTACAGTAAGTATTAATTCCATATAAGACATTTCATTTCTTTTTCGAGTCAAAACGTCTTAAATTTAGCTAAATTTATAATACAAAATAAGTATCACTAAATTCTTCGAAATTTGCTATGGTTTATAGTTTTTCGCCATGTTCGGTTCCCATCAAAATTCTAACTTTTTCCACTCTCTCTCCATCACATCAATTTTTACCCATATATATGGAGCACTAAATATAAGTAAAAAAATAACTAATTACACAGTTTAGTTGTAAATCACGAGACGAATCTTTTGAGCCTAGTTGGACCACGATTGGACAATATTTGCCAAATAAAACGAAAACGCTACTATTCATCGGATTGCAAAAACTTGCAATCCGAACAAGACCTTTATATGCTGGGACTGTCCTATCCTATGCATGCAGCTAGCTAGGTAGGAATTGAATGCAGTCATAGAGAGCAGCCAGAATATATATGATGGATCATCAGGGTGACGAGACAATCAGACAATGCAATGCATGCACGGAGGATATGTGCGTCGCTGTCCAAGGAAGCTTCCCAGAAGGGAGAAGCGGCGGTCGATGCGCCGGCCGGCCTCTGACCCCATCGCCGCCGCCTGCTAGAGCCTACTCCCTCCGTCCCAAAAAAAAGAATGACGTTCTTTGTTTTCTCGGTAAACGACTGCCAAAGAATTTTTATAAATAATAAATATTATCGATTAGTATCATAATTAGTATCGTTGGAAAGATCTTTAGATCTAGTTTTTTAACAAATTTATTTGAAGATATAAATATTATATATATTTTCTGCAAATTAAGTCAAACTTATGACATAAACACCCAAAACGTTATTCCCTTTAGAACGGAGGGAGCAGAGTAAACTAAAAACTGTGGAAAGCCGCGTAGTACGTACTAGTACCATGCATGCAAATGGAGCGGCACCAAAGTTATTAGTCGCCGTAGAGAAGCAACAACTAAACGACCAAGACTGCACTAGGGGCGACTCTAGATGCAAAGGGGTGTTGTTTGGATGAGAGAGAATCACAAGAAGAAAGACTTTTAGAGATCGTGCGGGTGAGGCCGCATACTCACGTGGCTTGCCACGTCGGCAATCATACACTAAATAAGTGCAATTGATCTTAAAAGTTCAAATTACATCTCAGTTGGCACGGCTTCTCCATCAACTCCTGAAGCCATTTTGTACTATAGGTAAAAATTAAACGGCTTCACCCAAAAACAAAAACATCTTAAATCATGCTCTCAAAAAAGATATATAGAGGCTAGAGCTAAAAATCGTGGTTTTACCTCATCCTGGTAGACTTGCATGGGGTTATCTGAGAGTAGAGCTCTATACATGGAACTATTTTGTCGAATGATTTACAAAAACGGCTCCAGCTCACCGTTAGAGTTGTTCATAAAGCTAAACAAAAAAAAAAAGAAGACTTCACTGGTAGAGTGAAATTGTGCTAATGGGACCTTATATTTGTGATGCAGGCCACACCGAAACTTATTACTTGGCACGCGTTGACCTCCACTATCTTATTGGTTCTGTTCGTTTGTCTTATCAGCCAGGTTTATTAACTGTTTAAATAGTATTTTTCTCTCACAGTAAATCAACCGGCTTGGTTGAACTGCCCGGTTACCAAACAAAAAATGAATGAGAACTTTTCAAATACTCTATAAATCTATGACCTTATCTTATTCAAAAACACAGAGACGAACCCTATCCTATACTATCTTGTCCTCAAACCAACCAAACACATACATGTGGCAATGGCCTACCAACACCACAGGTGGCACGCTGGTGGTACTAGGCCCAAACAATTTTCTAATGAGTTTTGTTTTGGCTACTTGATGTCTACGGCCTCCTGTCTCAAAGGAATAAAATTCTCATTTTTCGATAAGTTAATGAACTTTAAATGTCACCATATCTAAAACAAAAGTACTAATATTTACGACTCCAAATAAGTATGATTAGATTTATCATGGAACAAAAGTACTATTATGTGTGGAATTTGAAGAGAAGGACAAAAAAATGGAACACACTCCAGATTGCACAATATTGTACTACGCAACCCTAGCATGACGAAAATCAGCAAATTTCACGTAATCCCCCTTTTTTATGACATAGACCTCATATCCATCTTATGTCATTTTTATGCAAACTCTATTAAGCGACCTGTCGCGCCTAGGTGTGATCACGTGACATGCCGGACCGCGCGCACGCCCGACCACGTCCGCCCGCGCCGGAGGGAAAGGACGAGGTCACTCCATAGAGAAAGGAGGAGCTCGTCGGCATCGGATACAAAGACCTCGCCGATGTTAGGGTTCTGGTGGAGTTAGGGTTCCTTTCCCCAGTACGGTTAGAAGGGGTTTTGGGGGGCGACATAGTGGTGGACGTGGATGAGACAACGACAGGGGACGATGGTTGGGTGTAGCTGGCGGTGAGGGCGCCGTGGCAGACCTTTCATAGGATTAAGGTGAGCGAGTCGAGGGGCGGGGGCAGGGCGGGGCGGGGGGGTGGGAGGTGGTTGGCATGGTGAGGCGGCTTGCCGCAGGCCGCTGGTGCGGGGATGAGGATAGCATCGGAGTGCCTCCCTGTGGTTGTGGGAGGATGGCAGAGCTGTTAGGGTGGGAGGGGGCAATGCTGATGCAGCCGCTGCCTCGGGTGGCGAGGGAGGGAGGGCGTGTGGGGATGAAGACGATGATCGCGGGTCAGTAAATTACCCCACTATGTACAATAGCAAACCTTTTGGGGGAATTGCTATAATCAATGTGGGAAAGATCCAAGCTTAATATTACTAGCAAGGGTGACTATTTCTGTTACTCATTAGAAATGATGTTTTGACCAAGTGCAATTCTAAAAAAAATTGTAGGTCTTTTTAGGGGAATGCACTGGTTTCGGTTTTGGATCAGTTACAGCGATGTGAAGAATAAAAAGAATGCATCTTCAAGGCTTATGGAGACATCGGCTTTAGGCATTTTATTTCCTCTTATGGATGGTACATTTTGTCAAGGATGACAAACTGATTTTTTTATCTTTTTTGTGAGTCCATTTAAAACATAAGTATGGGAATTTTTTTGTAACAATGTGATCTCATAGCTCACTTTTGAGCAAAGATGAAGCCAGATGTTTGTTCTATACCTAAAAATGCGCTTGGAAGAAACAAAGATAGGTTCCAAAGATTGTTGACGTGTTAGGGTGTGTGGGTGTGCTGGAAAGGAGGGGGGCACAGGCGCTGCTGGCCACCACTAGTTTTGCCTAGTGTGGGTACGTGAATGATACAACTCACCACTAGGGGTGGTACACGAATGACCCACTGCAGAGCACCACCGGTGCCGAGCGGCTTGGCATGGTCATCGAGCAGCGATGCGGTGGCGGCCCCTGTCCTCGTTGGAGCTCCATGCCGTCATGGCCAAGTCGCTAACTGTCACCATCTCGATCTCCCTTGTCACTACGTTTTAGGCGGCAGTACGGTGAGTCGGAGTCACGGAGAAGGAGTAGTGGCCGGTGGGTGAGAGACGAAACAGCAAGAGGTGACTCGATCTCACCCACAAGCGTCCGCATGAAACAAAGCGAGACTGGCCCTGAAAAAACGAACCTCACGGGCGTTTCCCTGGATGCAGGAGAGAGAGGGTGATTTGCACGTGCTGGACCAGGCCGGCTAATGGATCAAATGAATCAAATAGCTACCGTTGCATCCCGAGAGCACAGGACCACCCAAATGCTCAATATCAAACGCGCCCTACACTACCGTAGCTATGGCCAGGCCACCACCGTGTTTTGCCTCCATCTCTATCAGCCATCTTAGGCTTCGAATCTCATTTGAGAATGAATCGATTTGATGATTGGTAAAATGAATGAGGCGTCGTTGGTTGATGGCGTTGATAATATTTGTTGAGATTTTGTGAATTGCGGGATTCGTTCGAATTTGAACTAGCAGCAAGGCAGGAGGAGAGCGATGGGGGTTTCTAACGGCCCATCTACTGGGAAAGGAAGGAAGGAACGTGTCACGTGCATCTTTCCGACTAACAAAATTGTCCACCCATAAAATCTCTTGTTTTGGCCCACTTAGCTCCGGAATGAATGGCCCAACACTGCTGCCAGACTGCGAACCGAACAGCTCGCCTCTTCGCCTCCACATGGTCGTTACGGGTCTGCCGACCACAGATCGCCAGGTCTAAGTCTAGATTTCCACAAGTACTTACGCAGGCGTTTCGTCGTCTCAAAATTTTATACGACCGTCTATACTACCATACTGGTAGTATATTTAGTCCACGCGGGCTGTATTTGTACGGGTCATGCGGGACTAATTCAAAACTGCATTGCCACGAACTTGCTCACGAGGGTGACGAATTAATCTCCTCAAATAATCTTTTCCTTCGTTGATGCAATGACGCTCCTGCTGGTCAACCCGTACGTGCCATAATTTCAGCTACCAATGCAATCTATTTCTTCAAATATATTTTTTGTTTATTTTTTTTTTAAAAAATCTTGCTTCGTGTAAAAATTCCACTACTGATAAGAGAGAAACTTTTGTATACTACTACTACTACATGATTTTGTCATTAACTTGTGCTTACATTTGAACGAGTTGTCTTTTGCATCAAGTATATATAAATGTAGCTTAAAATATAACTTAGGTTTGTCCTTTATAACAGAAATGACGAAAGAAAGACAGAACTTGTGCATCAATTTTTTTTTTAAAAAAAAAGGACACTAAAGGAGCGACTAAAATTCAACCAAGTATATCTATCAGTCTCACCGACCTACTCCCTTCGTCCCAAAATAACTGTCGCTTTCGCTTCCCGAGAAACAATTGCCAGCAATTTTTATAAATAATAAATATCATCAATTAGTATCATCGGAAAGATCTTTAGGTCTAGTTTTTTAACAAATTTATTCGGAGACATAAATATTACACGTATTTTCTATAAATCGAGTCAAACTTGTGGCACGAAAACCGGAGACGATAAATAATTTGGGACGGAGTAGTATGCATTAGACAACCATGTTTTTCCGCAGGGTGTCTAGTTTAATAGTACATCCAGAGAACCACCTGTCTGCACTCTGTAGTACTACTTGCAGGTTCAGACATGTATATATGATGATGCAGCCAGGAAATGTCCAAGCACATGCATGCATGTCGTTACGAGGTATTTTGGTTCACGCGGTCCGTACCCTGCTATTATTTCGCGTGCAAGTAAAGCAATATACGAGTGAATCTGTCGATATATATAGATAACATGTTGGGACAATATGTAAAAGTATTCTAGTTCTAGAAATTCGTTCTAGACATTTATACGACGCCATGGAGTCGCTGAGCAGCGTGCGCACGATCATGGGGATGGCGCAGGACATCTTGGCAGCCGTGGAGACGGCGAGCCGGAACAAGAGCCGTTGCGACAGGGTCGCCAACCGTGTCCATTCCATCAAGGGCGTCCTAGAGGCGCTGCACGCGTCGGCGGCGGCGGCGGCGGCGCACGACGGGACGACGGCGGCGGCGGCGGCGGAGGAGGACGCGGCGATGCGGAGACTGTTGGACAGGCTGGAGGAGGCGCTGAGCCGCGCGCTGCAGGTGGTGCGCCGGTGCCAACGCAGCAGCAGCATCCTTCGCGGCGTCGTTGTCTTCGTCGCCGGCGGCGGACGGGTGGAGGCGGACACGCTTGGCGAGGTGGAAGGCGAGATCGACCGGTGCATTCACGACCTCAACTTCGCCCGCATTGCTCGCCTCGAGACACTCCTCGTTCGTCAGCAGCACGACGTGGCGGCGGCGGCAGCAGCAGCAGCAAGCACGACGGAAGACGGCGAAAAGGGCTGTGCCGACAGCGTCGTCGTCGTCCCTGACAAGAAGGCCGACCAGCAGGCGGTGCTCGTCGGCAGCAGTGCTGCTGCCGCCGCCGAGATGGAGCGCCGTGATGACAACACCACAGGCACAGCGACTGAGGAGGGAACTACTGCGATTGGCGTTCCAGTCTGCACGGTGACTGCAGCCGTGCACGAGATGGTGCCGCCGCCGTGTTACAGGTACTGGGACGGGCATGGTTACAGGAGCTATGGCTACCGGCGACACCATGGCTGCGGCTGCCACTGCGACAGCTGGGACGACGATGCTGGTGGGCCGTCGTCGGATGCTGCTGCGTTCTACTACACCACCCAATACTCATCGTACCCGTCCATGTTCAGCGACGACAACCCCAACGCATGCACCATCATGTGAGCTACGAGAACATCAGAATAGCAAAGTACAGGACAAGATGCAGATAGTTTTGTACCTAAGTGTTGTATTAGGCCTAAAGCAGGATCGTGTAAATATGGTTTCACAGAAAGATGATAGTGGTTTTTTGTAATATCGAAGCTTGAAATTGGTTGCTAGGATAGTCGGTCTACGGCTGTAAGACCTCGGTGCTCTTTAATTAGAATGATACGAAAACCTTTTGCATATTCGAGAAAAAATGATAGAGGTTTGAACAAAATTGTTACATTCAAAATGGCCATGCTTTTATATTCTTACACCTTGTTCGCTTCAACTTATTTCTGTTTGAATAGTGTTTTTCTCTCACGAAAAATCAAACGCTTCAGCTTATAATGTCGTTCCTAGATCAGCGACAGACATGTTTGTTGTTGGTAAGGCCGAACCCTCACCCCCCCCCCCACAACAAAAACATTATTGCTGTGTACTATGTAGACAGTGTCATATTGACATGTTATAGTTAGTTCTCAAACAAGCCGTGATTTCATCCATAGCTGACGTTTTACACTAAGAAGAAAAACCAGAAAAAGCAGAGCCAGCCACAGGCACCTCTGCTTTCAGTTGTCTTTGCCGTCTCTTTTATCCCTCCAGTTCGCTATTCCTGATCACCACCGGCTTCTGCTCCAACATCAGCCTGCGATGTTGATGCTGTTGAGATGGAAAGGAAAACCCCCGCAACATGCGCGTAATAACTGACATAAAACGGCAATCGGAACTCGGAAGTCAGCGCATTTCAGCGACAAAATGGAGTCCATTTTTACTCATCATGCTGCGGCGCCGGCAGCTACGGCCAGGCCACCGTATTTCGCCTCCCTTGGAATCTCATCTGGGAATGATTTGATTGATTGGTAAGAAAGGAGACGTCGTTGATGACAACGAGTTTTTTTTTTTTTTTTTTTTTTTTTTGAGAATTGATGACAACGGGTTTATTTGTTGGGATTTGGTGGGTTGCAGGATTCGAATTCGAACTAGCGAGGCAGGAAAAAAGTCTAAAGAACTCCACCAACTATTAACGTTGGTGCACTTTATACCCCGAACTATAAAACTAGATATTGTACATCCTGAACTTTCAAAACCGGTGCAAATAACATCCTGGGGCGGTTTTGGAGGG
Organism: Chrysopogon serrulatus; assembly: GCA_015844335.1. NCBI lineage: Eukaryota > Viridiplantae > Streptophyta > Magnoliopsida > Poales > Poaceae > Chrysopogon > Chrysopogon serrulatus. The sequence goes on along the minus strand of JADLZL010006120.1, from coordinate 27,090 downwards.
TGGTTTTGCTACAGTAACGTGGTTTTGTCTTTTTCTTTTTAAACCTAAGTATAAACCTAAATAAATCTATAACTAAGTTATATATGATCCAATAATTATAAAATTTTTACTACAGTTCAAGCATATCATAAAAAGCTCACCATAAAAATTTCACTATAATTCGACCATAAAAATTATGGTTATGAATTATTCCATTTAATTACAAAAAATATAGGTCTAAAATTATAGCAAAAAAACTTTGTACTAAAATATACTACATTATATGTTCACTGTGTAGATCTACTGATGTGGAGTCCAACAAAATTAGATTTTCTATTTTATGATTTTTCTATGATTTACTATGATTTTTCAAAAATTCGCCCAAAATAAATAAAAAAAGAAAAAGATAAATTCATGTTACTGTAGCAAAACCACCCTTTAAGACCGCTCCAGGGTGTTATTTGCACCGATTTTGAAAGTTCAGAGTGTACAATATCCAGTTTTATAGTTCAAGATATAAAGTGCACCAACATTAATAGTTGGAGGAATTTTTTAGACTTTTTCCTAGCAAGGCATGAGAACCATCTTACGGCCACGGGGACTAACAAAATCTTCTCTTCTACTAGACGAATTTTGTAGCATGAAACTCGACACCTCATTTTGCCACGTCTCCGGCACCTCCATCGGCCACGTGCCCATGTCAACATTCAATCGGCAGCAAACATCTACGGAGTAGAGTACTCGTACTGCCCCGTCTCTTCTAGAATGGTCCGTTGACATTGCACCAGGTATATAGTTCCCAGCCCCACGACTTCCTTCTTTTCTTTTCCAAAAAGAAAAAAAATCCTCCTTTCCCCTGCCACGGTCAAACTTCGTATGGAGCGAGCAGATCTCTCGGTTTCCAGCAAAAATACAGGCGAATGGTAAAAGCACAGCCGATGTTTTCTATCGTTCCAGTGTTCTTTTGAATGATAAATGCCCTTGGGTGTTTTTTTTCTTGATAAATCCTTTTCTATTCTCAATTAATAGATGTTTTTAGCCAAGATGTACGCTTGATGCATCTTTTTATAAGGTGTAGCTAGAGATAACACGGAAACTACACTTGCTTATTATCATGCCACTCTTCGAAGGCCACGTTCACACGGAATGTCGTGAACCCACCGTCCTCTTGCTGTTTCCGCCGCCGCTCCACTAGCGTGCCTTCTTCCGCCTGCTGCCCGCCACCGTCTACCACCCCTTCCTCCGGGTGCTGGCAGCTGCGGCACATATGGGCACTTCGCGCATCTCGGCACATGACCGCGCGACCCCCCTTTTGACCCCCAAGCTACGCCCCGGGCGACTCGGGGGGGCAACTGCCCCGCGCCGCCCTAGAGCTCCTCCACCCTCCCCTCCCCTCCCGGCCGTCCGTCGTCGCCCTTCCGGCGTGCGGTGGCGGCGGCGGCCGTGGTGGCCCTAAAACAGGGTCCCCTTGCGTCCTCTCCCTCCTTCCCCCCCTCTCTCCCCCTCAAGATCCTCCACCACCCAACCTCACCGGCGCTCCTCCGGCCCGCTCGCCCGGCCAAGGGATCGGATCCGGGTTCCCTTGGACGGATCTACCCCTTCTGGTGTTGCGGGCGTGGGCCTCCGCGCGGTCGCCTCGCGCGGCCTTCTCGGAGTCCAGTCGCCTCGGCGGCGCCCTACCTGCAAGGCGCCTGGACAAGAGCTTCCCAGCGCCACCCCGGCGGTCTTGCCGCCGCCATGCGCCCTCTGGGCGCGGTGGTGTTGCATCGGGCTCGCTCCGTGAGGCACACCACCTCCGACCGCGCTGGCGCACCAAAGGCGGCGCCCTCGCTGTGGTCGGGCCGGCGGACGCGGGCCGCCGTGCGGCGCCGGGACGACGTAGGCAAAAGCGGTGACGGTACACGGTTGTGACAAGTGCGCGTGCAGAGGGGTGCTTTTGCACCACCTTGGTGTTCTGGGCGAAAGCTCAACCCGGCTTTGGCCGGGCGGACGGCGGTGACGCCCCCTACGCCACCTACTTCCTTGGAGGCGTCGTTTTGAACCCATACCTCGGCTTGGCCGGATTCTGGGCGTAGGCCCCAAGCCTTGACCTCCAAGGCCAATCCGAGGCCCCCTCCCACGCAGAAGCTTTGCTGCTGTGAGCGTGTTGGCCCCATCCACGGATGCTTTGCCGCGTCGATGGTCGTAGTTCTGGCGAATGCTTTGCCGCCTTGGTCGTCGCTTTTCCAGTCACACCACTTTGCTACCAACCTTAGTGTTGAGTATTCTTTTTTTTAGGTTCTGTTGCTTGAGGTTGTTTGGTGGAGGCCCCCTCCTTCCTCCCCCCCCCCTCTCTTTTCTTGTCGTTTATTATGTTTGTGGGATTCGCCGGTAATTCTCGGATTACTTGTGAATCTGTTGTAACTTTCCACTTCTACTTAATGAAGAACGTGCAATGCACGCTTTCGAAAAAAAAAAGCTGCGGCGCATGGGCCATGGCAAGCGGCCACTCGTCACACTCATCGCATCCCCAGATCGGATTGCCGCTCCTGACTCCTCGCAACTGCGGCGGTGTCGCATTGGCTTGCAAATCGCGACCCACTAGAATGTTCCGGTCTCCGGCTCATCGTCCTATCCGCCCTCCGCTTGCTGCGCCGCCAATGCCTCTCTCCACAGTCTGCACACCTCCCTCGGTCGATGGTCCCTCCTCCTTCCTCGGCCACGGCGTGCGATGTCGGCCACCTTTCCACGCGCACCTACAGACGTAAGAGACCCCTGCTCATGGAAGAGTCCACGCCGGGGCGTGCAAGGTAACTGGTTTTAGTGCTTTGCATCTCCGTTGTGCCTGTATGCGATCTCGTACGCGCACCAGCCAGCTCCTCAGCGGTTAGAGTGGCGTCCAGCTCTTCAGTGACCAGAGTGATGTCCATGGACGATGCCCAGCTGCTCCCCAATGAAATTCCCCCAAGGTAGGTATGCATTGAGCCACTGAATAATTATCGTTTTTGGTAGTATTCGATTAGCAACCAATGAGCTTAAACATGAACATTTTATTGTCTTTGTATCATGCAGGATTGCATGGATCGAGATTATAATCAGAATGTATGGATAAGTGCCAAATAGTTGTATCGCGCGCATATGTACTAACTATCATGTACATATATGGAAATTTTAAAACAATATTACTGGTAAACAAAATTGTTGAAGTGCGAGTATCGTTCTTCTTATGGCACATGGTTCTTTTTTATATGTCAAATTCAGTTCTTTCCCCAGGTAGTTATGTATATGAATAAGAAAAGATTAACTGATGATGTCCATTAAACTCCTCTTTATTATACAATGAAATTATTTAAGTGCATCATCCTTTTTAGAATTTAGCGATTTGGTAGAAATGACATTGTAAGTTCAGTTACAACCAGGAATTGGCAGCCATTCACAATCAGGTTTGCTACTGGAACAAGACAGCAGTTGTTTTAGTCTCAATGCACATGGTTCTCTTTTATATGCCAAATTCAGTTCCTTTCCCCAAACTGAGTAGTTATGTATAAATATGAAAGATTAGCTAATGGTGTGTAAACTCTTTATTATCTTTGATAATAAATGTGTTTATCAATGATTTTTTCATAGTAGTGACTTGCGATTGAAACTAGAGTTTGATATTTGAGAAGAGTTTTATCCTTAAGCCACTTTTGTCAGATATATGGGGGAGAAAGCATGTTCGCTTTATAAAATAGAATGTGTTGAAGCAAAGGAGCACACAAATTACCCTATTTTTTAATCATTAATCATTTTGGTTTCTAAATTGCATTTACAATCATTATTCAACCACTTAAATCAATTTCCTAGGCAGTTTCTCCAACACATAATTATCTTTTCATCCATGTACATTTAAAAAGTTTAATTTTGTTTTTCCCTCTTTCCAGGATGCTGCATACTATGGATCTCATCATTCATTAAAGGTTATACAAAACATTTTTATACTATGGATGCTGCACATTTATATGACCACCTCGAATTTTTATATGATGAAATTGCTGCATATCAACGTACATATGTGCATGCAAATTTAGGTACAACACAATTGGATCGAGCAAGGCACAGAGATAATATTAACCACGACTCCACAACAAAGCTCAACTTCAAAATCATCGTAGCTCAATCTTTTGTAATAATAATGGTATAAAAAAAACATGCTGGTGAACCCTAAGGATGGCGTTATATTATTTATATTTCTAAATTTATGATATTTGAATAGTATATTTAATCACCATAATTGCATTCTGATATGACATATACCGCTAAAAAACAAATGTTTTTCGATCTGTGCTTAAGTGCAACTCTACTACGATCTCTACTTAAACTCCCATAGCAAAATATGAATGTCCCGATACATAATAGAGGTCAAACAGACCCCTATTAGAGCCCTTAAATTTGAAAAACATCGAAATAACAGTTTTAGTCTATTATTCCCCTGTGCACACTAAAATTTACGGCAGCTTCATCTAATGGATATCGTTGTGTAGTATTGTATCAGCAATTCTCTCTTGGCTTAGCTTGTTCTACACTACCTCTCTCATAGTTCATGGAATCTATTCAAAGAAAGTAGAGAGCTCACACTCCAATAATAGTAGCGCTTGCATTATATCAGAACAATTTTAGACCTATCGAACTAATATCAGGCATGCGCGGCAAAGCCGCGCAGTCTTTGTAGTGTCCATGAAATCTCTGGTTTCGGTCCATTAGCGCCGGAATGAATGGCCCAACACTGGAGTCGAACCACAAAGGCCCATCCACCCCTCGCACCCTCGTGACGCAGGCCGGGTCCGGGTCCGGGTCGGGATCTGTGGGTCCCGGATCCGGGTCGGGGTTGGGGTCGTCTTCCGAAACTACTTGGCGCGCGCTGACCTGCGTTCCCGCGAGCCGGAAACCCCGCGCGCGCCAAAATCCCGGCGCTCTCCCGCCACTATTTTCCTACTCCTATTTACCCACCTGGCCTCCTCCCCTTCCGTACCCCAGCCCACCTGCCGACGGCCGCCGCGCGCACCTCCACTCCACCAGTCAGTCTCCTCCTCATTCACCCCCGCCCGCCATCCATCTCGGATCTCGCGTCAAGAGATGGGCGCCGCGGTCCAGCTCCGTCGCCGGACCCGCGCGCGGACGCCACCAGTGCCCAGACCTGAGGCCGGCGGTGGCGACGACGACGACGTGAGGTGCGAGGCGTGCGGGTCCGGGGAGGCGGACGCGGAGCTGATGCTGTGCGACGGCTGCGACCGCGGGTTCCACATCTTCTGCCTCCGCCCCATCCTCCCGCGCGTCCCCCGCCGGCGACTGGTTCTGCCCGTCCTGCCGCGCCCCGCCCTCCTCCAAATCCAAATCCGAATCCGCCGCCGCCGCCGCTGCTCACACCGTCATCACCAAGAAGCCGAAGCGTGAGTACCTTTTCCTTGCGATTTCATTTTTAAGGAGCCATTTGCGCTTGATGAATTTGCTTCATCGCTCACTCAATCAATCAATCATCCATTCCTGTCGCAGAGTTCCCGCTGGTCCAGACGAAGATCGTGGATTTCTTCAAGATCCAACGCAGCCCGACGGCGGGGTCGGCGGCGGAGCTGAGGAAGCGGAAGCGGAGGGCCGGGGGAGTGCTGGTGGCGGCCAAGAAGAAGAGCCGGAGGCTGCTGCCCTTCATCCCCAGCTCCGACCCGGCGCAGCGGCTGCGTCAGATGGCGTCGCTGGCGACGGCGCTGACGGCGACGGGCGCGGCGTTCAGCAACGAGCTCACCTACCAGCCCGGGATGGCGCCGCGGTCCGCGAACCGCGCGGCGCTGGAGGCCGGCGGGATGCAGGTGCTGCCGCGGGAGGACGTGGAGACGCTGGCGACGTGCCAGCGGATGATGGCGCGCGGGGAGTGGCCGCCGCTGGTGGTGGCGTACGACCCCGTGGAAGGGTTCACCGTCGAGGCGGACCGCTTCATCCGCGACCTCACCATCATCACCGAGTACGTCGGCGACGTCGACTTCCTCCGCAACCGGGAGCACGACGACGGCGACAGCATGATGACGCTGCTGTCGGCGGACTCGCCGGCGCGGAGCCTCGTCATCTGCCCCGACCGCCGCAGCAACATCGCGCGCTTCATCAACGGCATCAACAACCACACGCCGGAGGGGAGGAAGAAGCAGAACCTCAAGTGCGTGCGGTTCGACGTCGGCGGCGAGTGCCGGGTGCTGCTGGTGGCCAACAGGGACATCTCCAAGGGGAGAGGCTCTACTACGACTACAATGGCTCCGAGCACGAGTACCCCACGCACCATTTCGTGTGATGTGGACCACAACACCAAGAGTGGCGACGGCGAGGCGAGGCGATCGGAGTCCGCCATTGCGGCTCCAGCTCTGACTGGCCACTGGGGAAAGGAATTGTAACTTCAGATGTTCCTGTTGTACAACATTCTGGATGGCTTTTGGATGGACCAGCATCATCAGTGTTTTGGGCCGATTGAATTAGCTAGCAGTAGTTAATAGTTGGAGCTATAATTAGTCTAAATTACCTGATGTTAGCTAGTTAGCTAGCTTACAACTAGTTGAAGATTTGGCTAGAAAATTAGCTCATCCATTATTCCCTTGTTTGGATGGATCAGAGCTAAAAATTAGCCTATGCATCCAATCAGGCATTTTATGAAAGCAATGGCAAAGGCCAATAAGTTCACCATCTCATACCTTGTTTCATCTGTTTTCAGTGTTCTTTATGGTTCCAAATCTGAAATGACAGTGAAGGTAAAGAGAAGCAAACTGGCTTATATATTGGCCCTCAAACCCGTTCCAAATTGTAGTTCGTTTGACTTTTTTGACCTTATAAAAGTTTGACCACTGTCTTATTTAAAAAATTATGTCAAATATCATATATTTTGTTGTAGCTTGCTTTACTAATGAAAGGTCTTCAAGAATAGCTTAAATTTTACTATGTTTGCATAAATTTTTTGAATAAGACAAACGGTCAAACTTTGGGTCAAAAAAGTCAAACGAACTATAATTTAGAACGGAGGGAGTACTTTTCAAGACAAATTTACTCTTATCACTTTAAAAAATAAAAAAGGGACTAGTAAGCTGGAAGTTGTTGACTGCACATCATGCATAAATAGTAGTCTTGTCGCGTCAGCTTGGAAGTTGAAACTGTAAAGGCAATCAATTGGCTAACATCTAGTTCAAGACTGCTATAAATTAGCAAATCTATTTATCCCTGGGTTAGAGCAAAAATTAGCTGGAAATTTATTAGTTGAGCTAAAAATTAGCCGAGGTTAGCTAGCTAGTTGGCTAACAGCTAGCTGAAGACTTGTTAAAAAATTAGCACATCTATTAATCCTTTGTTTGGCTGGGTTAGAGCTAAAATTAGCTGGAAATTTACTAGTTAAGCTAAAAATTAGCCGAGGTTAGCTAGCTAGTTGGCTAAAAGCTAGTTGAAAACTTGCTAAAAAATTAGCGCATCTATTAATCCTTGTTTGGCAGGGTTAGAGCTAAATTAGCTGGCAAACAATTGCAATCAGGCCTCATGAAAGCATTGGGAAAGCCAACAAGTTCGCCAGCTCATACCTTGTTTCATCTGTTTTGAGTGTTAAACGAAATACTGCCCCTGCAGTCACATATAGGAAATGCGTTTCGGACACCAATCGATGTTTCCAAAACATGTTTTTGATGTACCATGTTTACAGAGATGTAAAAATGCACTTGTGTAAAACTACTTTTCATAAATTTGCCCCTTTCAAACATAATTTTTGTAATAAAAATCTGAAGCTATCTTTGGTTACTTTATGCATCAATAGTCTTAAATCAGCTTGGAAATAGTATCAACTGAAGCTCCACAGCGTCAAGTTGATACACTACGTACAGTAACCATCATTGCCTTTGCTGCAGGAAACAGACTACAACAAAGAAACATAACTTCCACCCTTGCTTAACAGCGCAACACTTGACAGATGAAGCAATTAATCTGCATAATGACAAAAAGGTAGTCGGAAAATAACGCCAACAAAGGTTCAAACGAGTACTGAAAGCTACCATTCAATACTACATGAGTTACATTCTGGAATCACTTCATACTGGAATGGGAAATTATAAGCTAATTTGGAAAGTCAACACGAGCTGACACGCATAGTACACGGGTTTCCTGCTGGCTAACATTACCAACTTTTAACATATCACTTGCACATTCATCTGATGTGGGAGGCTTGATGCTTGAACACAGGCATGGAACGCTTCTAGTCTCTCTCATCCCTCCGAGGTGAGCGGCTACACAGCACAAACGAGTCATTACTCACTGATGCATTATCACAACGTGCAAAGATGTGAGATGACACCAAAGGGTATTGCTAACCTGGGGGACCTGTCATAGCCCGGGCTGGCTTCCCGGCGCTCATGATCATAGTCAGGGCTGCGTCCTCCCCTGCCATGATCGCCTCTGCCACCATTGGTTGGGCTTACTCCACGGCCATTATCAGGGCTGCGTCCACCATGGCCATTATCAGGGCTGCGTCCTCCCCTGCCATAATCTGGGCTCCCCCTCTCCTTGCTTCTTCCATAGTCTGGGCTACCTCTCTCCCGTCCTCTGCCGTAAGGACTAGGAGAACGCCTTCTACCTGGGGATCTTTCACGACCTCTCCTGTCTGGGCTGTCCCGTTCCCTCTTTCAGCTTTGTCATCATCATCACGAAGTGCATACTCAACTGATATGACCCTGTCCATGAAATGGCTGCCACAAGAATGCCAGATTCAATCAAGGTGTAACACGCAGACACATAAATTCAACTAAAATTGGTGCAGCAAACTATGAATAAAATATCATGGCTAAAAAATTCTGAATAAGCAAAAAGACAAGCATGAGCTAGTACCTTCCATTAGTACCCTCCAATGCTCTAGTAGCATCCTCCTGTACCTCAAATTGGACAAAGGCAAAGTTCTTTTTGATTCTTACATTTGCGACCCTGCCATATTTATCAAAGTGCCTCTCAGATCTCGAATTCTTGTGTTGATTGGGTCAAAGTTGATCACAAACAAGGTTTTGGTCGGTCTTGCATTGGTTGGAGATCTCCTTGAGCTGCCTTTTCGACCAGCAGTGCGATCCTCCTGAAAAATAATGGATATGATACTTAAGTAAAAAAATACTAAGTTATCAAGTGCTAATGGGTTAATACTCTTTTCCACATCTGCTCACCTTTGTCCACTCAACTCTGATTCTCCTTCCTTTTCTGCCAAAATCAATTCCATCAAGTCTATGGATAGCATCTTCAGCATCACGTTCATCTTCCATGTAGACAAATGCAAACCCTTCATGTTGAACACAAGGTAAAAGGATTACTGACTGGTTGTTCAAAGAAATTACAGTATGGTCCAAGAAGTAAACAGAAAAGACAACAAGATGAATCATGATGCAGTCTCTGCTGGAATTTTTTTCTAAGATCACCTCGTAAATCTACAGTCTGATACACTAGAATAAACAGGAACAGACCTTGTATATGTTGAACTAAGTGATGTCAGTAGTAGAGTACAACAATCCAAACATTCGTGGTACATCAAAGAATTGGTGGTGCAACCTCCACTTCTCTCCACTCTCCAGCCGGCCATGAGATTGGCATGGTTGGATTGGCGAGGAAATGGTGATGAGGCAGGGGAGGAGGATGCAATGCTGATCGTAAAAAGTAAGACATCGGTCACGAGGTGGTCGTTTCCATGTGAACAGATGCCATGGTGGACTGTGAACTCCTGGAGATGGACAAGGCATGAGGTGGGGCTCAGGCAGAGGCAGTAAAGGTAGAGCCAGTCCATCAACCAGGAAGAGCACAAATGCTCCATGATATTCCTGCGGCAAAGAAATAATTGAGTACTGGACCTAAATTTTAAGAAAGAACTTTTTTCTTCTAAATTTATCCTGATACACACTTGTCCAATGACATAACAATAAAACATAAACATAATCTGATTTTGCTGAAACTCCACTGGCTTCACAACGGCTGAAGTAACAACTTGGTCTGTTTGCAGCTTCCTACACCATGCATGGCTGAAGGAAGATCGACAATCTCTGCCGCATCATGGTGATAGCAGTTTCCACGTGAAGATCACATTCTTAGAGGAATCATGTGACAATCACATATTTGTGATTAAACCAATATTGTAAATCAAATGGTAAAGATCAAATTTAAACAAAGGCATTGTTCTGTTTTTCGATGGCTAAATAATTGAAAATTTAAATCAAATGCAAATCCAGCAGCATTGTCTTATGAATATATATTCAGTAATGCTTCATTATCTAAATTAAATTAAAGAAACAAAATGGTTACAAAGCTACAGTTGCTGACACTGGATGTAATTCACTTAATGAAATAAAACATTGCCTTTGACCAAAAACAACATATAGCTGCAGCAGCAACTATTGTTTTGCCAACATAGACCATAAAATTGAGAACATAACAAAGAACAGAGTAACAAGCTAACCTGTCTTCAGATCCACTCGTTCCACCCTTCCATACTTCCCGAAAAGGCGCTCAACCTCTGAGATGCGAACATCATAGTCAAGGTTCCCACAAAAAACTGGCCTCATTTTGCTTATGTTCACTGAATATGCACAGCAGTATTAAAAAACATCAGTTCAGGAATACAGCACTCCACCAAAAAGGTACCTAATAGATAACATCAGATCAGATGCTTGCTGTGAATCACCCCTCCCTCAACCCCAAAACACAAAATAAAGAACATAAATAAACACATCGCTTCTGATTTTACTAAAGGTCAGCCCATTTGCGCTTCCTTTATAGGATATACAAGGTATGCTGCCTGCCTAAACACTAATAAGGTGTGCAACAGGACAGGTCATCCAACCCTCAAACTGGTTGACGCTAGTACACAGTATATACCTATTTGAACAAACAAACATGAAAACTTACAATCTGTTTTGAGAACATGAACCAATTACAACTGAATTTTCAAATATGCTACGTTTTATTAGAAAAAATAGGCTCCCCTGCTTTTTTTTTATTTGCACAAGGCAAGTTCTGCATTGGGTTGGGTTAAGATTACTTCAAATGGGAGCATAGGAAACTGAGCGAAACCTTCTATACACACAGTAGCAACACAAGTGAGCAGAATTGCAGAAACCAATGGACTGAAAGATAAGGGGGCAGACCCATGGTGTACGCATGTTCACCCAATAATTCTGCCAAAAAAATCGAAGATCGTATGCATAATATACGTATATACAGTCGTAACTGGATCAGATCCGATTTCAACATCCAAATAGCTTAGGTTAGGGTTCGGACAGCAACGGACCCAGCAAAGGGCATGGCAAGCTCGTGTAAACCCAATCATTTTCGCCGAATAATGGAAGCTAGCAGGCGTAATACATGCACGCACTTGTAACTGGATCAGATCCGAACACAAATACCCAGATAGCTCAAGCTAGGGTTCGGGCGCTCTCGGTTTCGAGCGGCAGGAAGGGCCGAGAAGGGGTGCGCATACCTGGTGGGAGCTCGTCGCCGGTGAAGACCTGGTGAGGGGACCGGCGAAGACCTAGGCACCTGGAGAAGGGCAGCGGCGGCGGCGGCGGCGGCTGTCGCCCAGTTGTCGCCGAGAGCGAAAGAGGGAGACGGGGCGAGCAGGCGGGGTGAACGGATGAAGTTGGCAGGGGTGAACGGCCGGACCCTAGAAATTTGGCTGGGCCTGGAGCGGGCCGGACTTTGTCTTGTTTTGACCCCGACAGTCCGACAGCGTGTCTGGGGCTCTAGGCCCAGTTAGTTTAAAACCATTTGTCTTTTTTGACACGAGCCTAGACTGACCGGCTCACCGGTGCGTCTTGCACTGGTTAGTGGGAGGCAGGCAAACATGCTACCAATCCTCTAAATTTTCCCTACTTTTATTTATACATTTCATTCAATGAGCCCTAAATATTTCAAGATGTCACGTATTCGGAGAGAACAAAAGTGTCCATTCAATAGAGTTTCTGATTAATGTCTACACGCAAAACAGTAGTACAACAAAGCCTGTCTATCTATCAATACGTGCTATGCACCGGCAAACCATCTTTGCTATGCCTTCGCATTTGCTCCAGCATCTTTGGCCTTCTTTACTTTACGAAGTGATGAACTGGCAGACCCCTTATGTACATCATAGATCGTGAACTGTAAATACGTGGTACACGTTTATGTAGCACACTTCTTTTCATGAAGATTCTGCAATTTTCCATGGCATGGAAATCTATTGGTTTGAAATTGGAACATGACCGACTCTATGCAGGAGAACTGCAGCCTGCATGCCAGAATACCAAACCTGTGCTGCGGCTGCTGAGCTGAAGGCACCTGTAATCCATGAAAAAAAAGCTGGTTACTGGTGGTTAGCAAGAAGCTCGAATTTCAGGATCAACAAATCAAAATCTGAACTCAAGCAGGTTGGATATCCTGTCTTTTTACCTGTAGTCTGTAGAGCAACTCTCAGGCGGTCAGGTCTAAGTTACTTCAACTGTTCAACACCATGCCAACAAGCAATTCCTTAGGCATTTTGAAGGCACTTCAGAGTCATACTTTCGCCAGATGATTATGCAATCTCACGAAATCTTCCAAAATCAGATCAGAAGGTCTAGCCTGCCAGTAGTTGACAAGTGAGCACACAGCACATGCATACAGAGAGAGTGGGAGGAGGGGATAGAGAAGAAGGGAGCAACAGCTTACTGTAACAGGAAGACCAATGTTGTCAAGAGCAGCCTCGATCTCAGAAGAAGAGCATAGGTACTGAAGAGATTTCCTAAGCATCTTGCGCTTTCCCATGAAAGCGGAATTCACCTGGAAATCAAAGGATATGAGCCAATCTTAACTGTAGTTACAAACATGGGGAATTAATTTGAACCACAAAAAGCAATTCGGATTTGGGACAAGTTTCTGCACATCATGGCCCACTCACCATTGAAAAGAAGCTTTTGGGGGAACTAACTGGTGGATACTCCTCTGCATTCTTTAGTTTGAAGCTGATAACAGCGCCATCAACCTGCGAATGGAATTGGCCAAGAACGGTATAGAATTGTAAGGTTCATGAAACTCAAACCACTGGAAAACAACAAAATGTTATTTGTTATTCCCCAAATAAGTTACACGTGTAAGAGATAAGTTACCTTTGGCCGAGGGAAAAAATTCTCCCTGTCCACTCTGAACTTGTATTCAGGTTCTGAAAAGAAGAAACAAATTATATTCCTGACAATAAATGCAAGCTAATGACTGTGAATCACTGGCATATAGCAGCTAAACAGTCAAAACTAGACCTAATTTTCAGGTGACTGCATGATATTGAAGGACATTGATGAATACACAAACATTGTTAGGGCTATGTTGCTCGCATTTCAAAATATTATGATTGATCTCTTTAAGCAGAATCTTAAGATAATGCACTCTCCCAATTTAACTGAACAACATTAATGTGTACTGTATCTACACAAGGAACACCCTAACAAACAAAACACAAACAAAACTAGATGTTTAACTATTGTACTAACAGACCTGACCAAATGTACCCAATATAACTAAAGTCTAAAAGACTGATAAAAGTGCACTATAACTATTCAAGGCAGATAGAGTGATACAACATAAGATTGTTGTCATCAGCTGCAGGGCAGGAGCTAGAATCAGAGTAACCAGCAGATCTTTATGATGAATCTATCTATAAATATAGGTCGTGAACTAGCAGTTGTGGAAGATGTATCTCGACTGTTTTCTTTAACTGATCTCCATTTTTCTATGGACAACATAGAAGCAAACTTTACAGCACAATTCAGCTAAGCCCTTCAAGCTCTGAGTTTTTATTTTTCTAGTTATTTATTTATTTATTTTTGCTCTCCTCGGTCCCTCATACTTTTCACTGAGAGCTTCCTTTCTTCTCCTCGGTAAAAAGGGATACTCAGAAGCCTGGCTACTTATATGAAACAAATAGATAAGACATAAATATACTCTCAACAGTAATCGAAGTCCCTCAACATGTTCCATACTAAAACTTACTTGAGTAGAAATTCACAAACACGTTGATAGATCGGTACTCTGACTTTGCATTGAAGCATCTGCAAGGCGTACTGCTGTTTCATCCTGGAAATGAGGATATGAGAACGACATTATTAGCTGCCTGCAACATAGCCATTGTAGAAGTGAATATAAAAGCTGTCTCAAACCTGAAGCATAAGCACCACGACAGAGAAAACATCCCCATTGGGAGAAGTAGTTTGACAACTTCGGTGCTGACATTGAATGGTAAGTTTGACACAACCTGCAAAGCAGAAACTGGAACATAATTACAAAAACAAGCCCCATATAGATTTCTGTGGATGAGCATCAAGGTCACCTTTGCAAGTTTTTTGGTGGCATGATATTTCTCCTTCATCAAAGGAAGAAAATGCGAACGGATGTGAAATTTTGTGATGTCTTCTTCGATGATCTGCACCAAATTTGTTCTGTCAACACAGATCGAGTGTAAGATAACTGTAAGTTTTACTAAAAACAATTTTTTGATACATTTTGAGCTTCAGATTTCCTAATTATTTAACGGAATTATTCATCTGTAAATCTGTAATGAATGACGACAGATAGAAATTTTAGGTTATTTAAAGGACATCAATGTACATCTTGATGTTTTTTTAATGAAATGAGTACATCTTGATGTCCTGGAAAGCAACACGAGAATATTGCACCTCACATTTGTTAAGACGCATGGCATTTCAAATGAAGAACTAGATGCTACCTTCAACTGTTCTGTAGATCCAAACCTATCTTTAACGAGGGTAGCCATATGCTTGTCCTGTTACCAAAAAAAGAACAGAACATGATGATGAAGGTTATGGATCCCTAATAGAAATAATTTCTAGACTTCAACTGTTAAAGCTCCCAACAAGAGAAGAAAATTACAACTACTTTCTCCAGCCCAAAAAGGCAAACAGAGCTGAAATATCAGGGAGTCACTTCTATTTGGAAGGATGCACCTCAAATTCAGCTTCAACGTATAATAATGCCATGCTCACGTTTGAATCTATAATAAGTGTTTAAAGGAACAAAAAAACATGTATTAGACAGATAACTTATTCAAATCTTTTGCAGGTAACTGAAAGGCCACACTATCAATCAGATCAGTATATATAAAAGTCTCAAAGACAAGCATGACCTCAGTTATAACTTACAGGCCCCAAATCCCAATTAATAAAGGGAAGAACTACTGATATTCGAAGCCTGAAGCCATATATACTCCCTCCAATGAGAGCTACATCTTGAGGCATCAACAATTTAGAGTTTGAGATACCGGTGTCCGATGATAGTATCACAACACCCATTAGAAATGAACCAACACCTTCCTTCACCCAAACACGCTGAACCATTTCCGATAATTTCGTCTTAGGAGCTCTCACTCACTTTCAGCAGACAGCAGTGAGCACAGAGCCCAACTACGGTTCGAAACACCACGCAAAGCAACGTTACGGACCTTCTCGACGGCGAAGACAGTAGCGCCGGCCTTGAGCAGCGCAGCGGTGAGCGAGCCGGTGCCCGGGCCGATCTCGAGCACGACGTCGCCCTCCTCCACCCCCGCGGCCGCCACCAGCTCCTCGTTCACCTTGGAGTTGAGCATGTAGTTCTGCGGGGAGACGAGAGCCGCTTCGGTCAGCGTTGACTGGTGAGCCCGTCTGTGGGTGGCGGCTTTTAGGGGCCGCCGGATTCGAGGGTGAGCGGGAGGACCTGGCCGAGGGATTTTCGGGGGACGTGGCGGCCGCGGGAGTTGAGGGAGCGGATGGTGGAGTGGTAGTCGTCGGCGCCGGGCGTGGCGGTCGCGGCGCGTAGGATCCTTGCGTGACGTGAGGGGATATGGACATTAGGTGGCCGGCGGCGTGGAGTGGCCGGAGACGGAGAAGGGCGCGGTGGCCCTGGGGATAAGGAGGTGAGCGCCACCATTTCGAAGGCTTTCGGTTTTCCTCGCCCTTTTTCGACGGAGACGGAGTAGTATTATTATTTTTCGAAGGCTTCACCTGTTATATTTTCCTCGAACAATATCAATTGATGGGCTTTTGCAAAATTTTGTAGTAGTTTTTTTCTTCAAAAAGAAATGTTTAGAGCTTGATAAAGCTTCCAACTCAAATTTGGGGTGGTATCAAATTTGGGGTGGTATTGGTAGGCTCTAAAATGCTGTTTAATTTACTGAATTAGCCCTCGAGGTTAGATGATTGGGGTTGTATTTAGTAGAGTAAAGTCATAGGTTATATTTAGTAAGGCAATGTATCAAGTGTAAATCAATCTCTCTGTCAAAATTCGTATAAATTACGGTGAAAAAATCATCTAAATTTATAAAAAAAAATTACATATATAGATGATATAATGATACACAACCTTTTTTTTACGAAGATCCATTCTGAACTCGGACACTCATATACACAAGTACATACTCACCCCTATGAACGCATTCCAAGAAAATTTCGAGATTGATGAAGTCACCACAGGCGCCTCGCTCCTACCACTGAAAAGCATAGCGCCGTTAAATCCTAGATAAATTCGGGAAAATCACGAGCACCGTGTCAAGTCCGGGACTTGAACCGGGTGGGCGTGTTCCACCACAAGGAACCCAACCACCTGAGCTATCGCTCGGTTCGCAATGATACACAACCTTATAAAATATCTTATTCAAACTTGACTTCGTTTGTGAGATATAAAAATAATAAATTGTTACAAGTCTTCTAGACGACTTTTCGGCTTAAAATTTGTTATCAACTATATGTATGATTTTTTATGAATTTAAATGATTTTTTTTACCGTGATTTGCACGGATTTTTTCTGAAAGAGGGTTTGTACTTGATACCTTGCTGTTTAGTAAAGTAAAGTCCATCACCAGTCCCTAAATTTATACCGATGTATCATTTCCGTCTCTAAACTCAAAATCAACCGTTTATGTCCTCGAACTTATTTTGTTGCGTCATCCTGGTCCCTAAACTTAGAAATCACTTGTTTAGATCCTCAAGTTTGTTCGAGGTCAAACATAACGATCTAAGTATTGTATATAAAAAAAATCAAGCATTTTTATATGAACTCGAATTAAGACAAACTTTATGTTAAAATTGTAGCTTTTGACACGATCTACAACTTTGCAGTTTGAAAATATTTTAAATTAAAATTGTTTAAGGTCCCAAAATATCATTGTATATTTATAGATTTTACAATTTGAAATTTAAAATTATCAAACAATCTTGAATATTGACATGTGGTTTATATGAAAGTTATAGTTCTCAATAGAATCTAAAGCTTTGTAGTTGAAAAGTGTTTTATTTGTTGTTTAACGCCTCAAAATTTGATTTTAAATTTTAAATTTCAAAATCTACATGCATCACGCATAAACCGTCATCTGTTGTTGATTGCAGCATCCAACCACCTCTATATCACAATTATTATAACCACCCCAGATATTCCCAACAACCCGCGATGAATTGATCTTGCACTGTTTCCACATACGCTGCCGTGGGGCACCATCCAAGGGCGGAGGGAGGGAGGGGCTAGGAGGGGCTTGGCATCCCCAACAACCTGCAAACTCCATTACTAATCCTTATTAGCTCTTCAATTTTAATGTTTATTAGTTCATTTATAAAGGTTTAGCCCCTCATTTGGAAGCTTCCTCTCTATCTTGTCATCCTGGCTCCGCCCCTGCATCCATCCAGCCAGCACGATAAAGGACGTGGGTTATCGTCCGGAAAGCAAAACAAAACACAAAGGGTGAAGCAGCTGCGCTCAATTAAGCTGATTAAAGAGATCATATTTCCTAAAAAAAAGTTGATTAAAGAGATTATATTCCTATTCCTGCTACGTAGTAGAATTACACAAAACGACTAAGTTCATGCGAACTCGCATAAATGAGTGCTGATCTCAACAGGCAAGTAGAGCCCTCGACATGTATATATTTGCGCTGTAAGACTGTTCATAGCCTAGTGACGCTGATAAAATTATATATCTTCCACCAAACACCGACATATAAAACTCTTTAGTACCCACAATATGGCAGGAATGCTTGCATGTACATGTGGACCCTGACTACAGTACCATTTTTCTTCTTCTCTATGCTTGCATGTGTTAGGGATATTTTTTAACCTTTCAAGCACCAGAAAACCTACATGTGTTTTGAAAGTAAACATCGACAGCTACAGTATGTCTACTCGATGCATAGACGTTCTCTCTCTTGTTTCAGCACCAGTAAAGATAACGTTGTGGGTAGTCTAAAAGCTTCATTCACATGATAAATTACTACCGGGTCAAGAGCAACGCCATCATATCAAAGTTGAAGAACAAAGATGCATGCTTGGCAACTCAAGCATATGTTGGCTTGCTCAAAGAACAAGAGGAATACGCACGACCTTACATGCATATAACCTTTCTACAGCTTATCTCAAATTGAAGGAATATATATTTTATATATATATGCACCACTGGCAGGTGTCCACAGATCTTCTAATCTAATAAACAATAACGTGATAACGTCCAGTCCTCCATCTGGTTACTCTATATGGTTAGTCATTTAAACTGTACACTTTACAAGTCTCGCGCCCATGCCCATGGACTGCCTACCCAAAAACTGCTTTCCAGGAGCCAAGTGCCCGAGATCAGGGAAGCAGGTCATGCACTGACCCGCTACCTATTCGGTTTACTGAGATCACTGTCTGGCCAGGCCATCTGCGTGCTTGGCATACGGTACGGTAACAGGAACCTCAAAATATCTTACCCAAATCTGTCACAATCTCCCATCTTCCCGAGAATGCAACAGCCAATAGAGGCACGGTGTATGGCCCCTTGTGTCAATTACTGCAAACCACACCATGGGAAAATATTTCGTCTGCGAATTCCTACAACCCTCACCGAGGTATCGGTGTCACTGTCGCAGCTGTCACAAACTACATCTGGAATTCGTGAGCTGCCAATGATCTCATCATTCCCCTCTGATCTTTCAGGCGATGCAATTACAATAAAATCACCTTCTTTCTCAGCTTTTGAGTTGCCAGAATCTGCTTTCACCGTACCTTCTTCGTCTTTGATGCTATCCGAAAGTGAAGCAGCTTCTGATAGAACACAGGCTGTGGTCTTCTTTTCACGTTTGTAGCTGCTAGTTGGAGCTCTGTCTAATACTGCAACCTCAGAGTCAGAGATGTCTTCCATGCTCTTATCAGCGTATGCAGACTCCGCACTTGCTCCTTCTGTCACTGCAACCTTGGTGCCTTTGTTAGTCTTACCAGCCTCTCCAAACTCACCACTTGCTTCATCTGACTCTACAACATTGATGTCTCCTATATTCCTACCAGCATCTCTAGACTCTTCACTTGCTTCTTCTGGTTCTGCAACATTGATGTTTTCAACACTCTTACCAGCATCCAAAGACTCTCCACTTGTGGTCTTCCTTTTGCATTTGTAGCTGCTAGTTGGAACGTTGTCTAATACTGCAACCTCAGACTCAGAGATGTCTTGCATACTCTTATCAGTGTGTCCATACACACTTGCTCTATCTGACACTGCAGCAACCTTGGTGCCTTTGTTGGTCTTACCGGTCTCGCCTCCTAAACTCTTAGAAGCATCTCTAGACTCTTCGCTTGCTTCTTCTGGTTCTGCAACATTGATACCTTCAATACTCTTTTCTTTTGATGCTGCAACAATGCCTTCAGTACTCTTACCAGCATCTCCTGACTCTCCACTTGCCTCTTCTGATGCTACAACCTTGATGCCGTCATTGCTCTTGACAGTGTTTCCCAACCCTCCTACCACCTCTACGACCATTTCTGAACTGTCAGAAGGTGCATCTGCTTCCAATTCTCCATCTTTTTATGCTGTCATCGCGCTCAGATGCATCAGCTCCTGATAAAGCATCATCCAGCCTGGCACTTTCAAATTCTTCCAGCAGTAGCTCTCTTATTCTCTGCCTTAGATCAGATGCTTCTTCAGGTTTGAACCAACTCCGATTAAACTGTGTAACAAACACAAGTTCATTATTGAAATTTCTCGAACAGTCTTAAAAATTGAACATAAAGTCATAAGCAGCAAACAAGAACTGAACAAGTACAGAAAAGAGTTGGCAGCACGAACCATATCAAGTTTATCAATTGTGAATCTTTCTGGTGCCTCTTTTATAAACCTTTCAATATAATAAAGCATGAAGATGCCACAGTCGTACTCATTATTCTGCCGTGGAACCTAACAGTTTTTGAAAACAGGTTATATTGATTTCTGAGTAAACTCAAGTAGTCGCAATCTCAACAAATATTTAACACAAACATCTGGAAACCTATGTGCCAAGGAGAACTGGAAGGACAGTGTTACTTTGCAACATTGTTAAACTGTATGTACCTCGACGCTTTCCTTGTGTATATTACTTTTAAGATCCTCCCATGTTATCCCTAAAATTGATGGTAATTGGTGCCATTCTTTTTCAAGGTATCTGGAAAATGTTGTTGGCGTTGTCAGTGTTGCGCAGAGGGTAGGTCACTTGCACGAAAACTCAACAGCAGGCATGTCTGCCACATTCTAGAATTCCTTGACTTTGTAATAGCAAAAATGAAAATAGCTAGACAACTACAGCTGAAGTAGCAGTTGTTACTTGCCTCTCAACTGTATTCAAGATCTTAGTACTGGGATGCATCGCTAGGGAGTCCAGATGGAGTATGATTGGTCCTGAAGTACTCTCTTTTTCAGGGATGCAAATGATTACCAAGCTCCAATGCGCCCTGGTTTACAAATGCAAAGAGACATTTTTTTTCATAAATACACTATACACAAAGGTACAGCATGAAAGACATGATTGTAGGTTTCAAAAAGCATTCAGCATATGCTAAAGGGCAACAGTTCAGGCGATAAAAAAAGGTTTAACAACAATGCAGACATAGGTACAATATTAGGTATCTCAGGAGCCACATTCAAGATCTAACATAATTAAAAGGGGGCCCAGATGAACCATGAAACTTGCTAACAAGCTGATGATGTCTTAAACACATAAAAGTGTGGCTTTGAGAACAAATTATATTGCATGGATCTGAATAATAGTATTTCAGCTTCATATTGTAAATGTCTTATTCAGTATCAACTTACGTCCCATGGATAGGTAAGATGATGTATGCTTTATTAAATATATTGACACCTTTCCACCATCTTCTCAACCTTGAGAACTCATCCTGGAGCAAAATCCAACGAAAACATAAATTTCGTCATCTAAGATATCATGTTAAGATAATAAAACAAGTAGAAGAAAAGATAATGTCAACACATGAACACAAAAGAAATGAGAAAAAACAGGAGAGTATTTCTATTCAATTTGAATTTGGAAAAAGAAGAGGATCAAATTTTGTGAAGAACTAATGGGAAAATAGTGGAAAATGACTGGATTGAAATGTAATTGAATAAAATTCAAATGTGTGTCCAACCCTTAAGCATTGTACTAGGTCATAAGGGGTACAAGAAAAAAATTGGTAATTCCACACTCAAGAAGAAAATAATTGGATAGTTGTAATCCCTCACTCAAGAAGGAAGGCCTGACACACTGGTACAATCTCTACTTGTGCCCTGGACATCCTGGGTTGAGACCAGACACCTTGCAGAATAAGGGTAAGGCTCTCTAGAAATTCCATTTCCCAGACCCCACCTTGTATGGGAGATTTCAGGACTGGATATGCCATTTTTTAATTGTAATTCCAACCAAGAAAAGGACATATCTCATAACAACTGGCAAGGAAGCACAAAAAACTGTCTACTGGCATGGCATTTATCCTATCTCCTTCCAAGAATAGTGGTGTGCTCGGGCACAATCAGCAGATGAACCCCCCAACCCCGGCTGAAAGGTTTTAACTTGCTGGCCATTTTGGTTGTCCGGCTTCTTTCAAAGCACCACAAGTGTGTCTTCAGGAGCCAACTGAGTACCTCAGCTGATGTCAAGGGTGAAAGCTAGAGGAAAAAATAGAGGGGTGCAGACTGCCTGTGAGTGCATGAGTTAGGTTTTGGGGGTGCAAATCAGGTGAAAATTTTATAGCAATAATTGGGGGTGCAAATCGGGTGAAAATTTCATAGCAATAATTGGGGGTGCAGTTTGTACAAATCATGTGAAAATTCTATAGCAATATCTAATTTCTTATTTATAGGCCTGGGTATCAACACCCAAATTGGCCTATATGGATCTGCCACTGGCTGTGGTCCGCGGGATCCTTGAAGGTTCACTCTCGGCAGGTGCTTCCAGTTTGAG
This sequence comes from Chrysopogon serrulatus, assembly GCA_015844335.1. Lineage (NCBI taxonomy): Eukaryota > Viridiplantae > Streptophyta > Magnoliopsida > Poales > Poaceae > Chrysopogon > Chrysopogon serrulatus. The sequence continues at coordinate 4,895 of JADLZL010006120.1, read as the reverse complement.
GTCCATGGTGCAACAAATTTGTTGATTGGGTAGCGTTTCTCTCAACATGTTACATGTCATATGCATGTTTAACAGTTTGAGTTTGTGTGCGTTCGTTGTTTGAGTTTGTGTGTGTTCGTTTTTCCTTCATTTGTTTTTGTACTAGTGTCCATACCCTGTTTGGATTCATAAAGCTAGTACTTAGCTGCTAATAATTAACTCCTTTGGATCCAAACAGGTCCAGCTAATAGTCTATATATTTGTTAGCTGAATACCTAGCAACTATCTCACTAGTTGAGCCAACCAGCTAATAGTTAGCTACTAATATTAGCTAGCTAACTATTATTCCCTCAAAATTATAAGACGTCTTCTCTTTTCTAGATGCATTGCTTTTACTATGTACTATCTAGACATAGTGCATATCTAATTGCATAGCAAAATCAATGTATCTGGAAAACCAAAAACGTCTTATAATTTGGAATGGAGGGAGTTGTAGCTAATGGATCCAAACAAAGGCCTTAATAAGGGGACTGGCATCTCTCCCGCTGGTTTAAAACTTCTATTACTACGCACTCATGTATTTTTTTTTTTTTTTTGAGGGTAAACAGGAGGGACTTGCGTGTATTATGCACCCAGAAGAGTATAATTATTCCAATTTTGAACAAAGACATAGTGCAAGCCATTTGGTAAGAGAAGTATGACTCCATGACACAAAAGATCATACCGGCCGATCCAATGCTTCTTCAAGCTTTCCATAAAAATATGTGTTAAATATGTGGAATTTGTCTCTGAGATCTTCACGACACAATCTGTTCCTTTTGATGTACCTGCACAGCAAAATCACAGAAAGAATAAAGAGTGTATTTTAATACTTCCCTGGAAATAGCATAGCTCAGAGTTCACATAATACTACTTTGCAAATTCCACAGCTAAATAGCCCACGGTAAATAGGTTGATGGCGTTAAAGACATTACAATTTACAATGTGAAGTAGCGGTAGAAGAACAGACAATAACACCTAAACTTCCCCATACCAAACCTTTCATTGGTTGCTTCCTATTTGTTTGAAAAATAAGTGATACACTGGAGCATTTTAAGTAAAAAGTCATAATACAAAGTCACAACTTACTGGATGTAAAAGTTTATCACTGGTGATGACAAATATACTCCAGGATCAAGACATTTAATATCTGAACTGGTGAGCTCCACAGATTCTCGATTATCTCTGTTCATCATGAAGTCAAAAGAAGGTAAAATGAACATTGACCATGAATTCATGATCTTCAGAAAAAAATGCACAATATTCACCTCGATGGGTAGTAGATCTTCGGTTCATTCCTGAAAATACAATTGGTTCAGTTGAAACATAAACCAAAGGCTCAGCTAACAGTTTACATGATGAATATAACACCAGAGAGATGCTTACCGTCTGTCAGACATCTCACAGTTTACTTCTTCCTCAGGTTGCATATCTTCATCATCCAATAGAACCACATCTTGAACCTTATATTTAACTCAGGTTAATAAATGTGTAATGTCAAAATTTACATGTAAAAGTGGCGCCATGATCAAATTACTATGAGAAAGTATGGCATAGTGCCCAATAAACAGCATGTCTATTGCCAATGCCACATATGAAGCCAAACTTATTAATGTTATTATGAACAAATAATACCACGGCAAAATTAGCAGTGCCTACTAAAGAAGGTAATAACTACCTGACCTTTCTGAAAACAAGATTTCGTGCGAAACACAAAGCTTTGTGAACTCATGTTAACAAAGAGAGTTATTTTATCTCAACCTTGCCCAGCCATGCTAGCGAGCAATTGTCAATGCAATGAATCCATTAATAATCCAAAAAGAAATGTCCTTGATAGTAAACATCAACATTAACTATGTTCTCTAAGTTATAATGACCACTGAAGTCAAACATGATAATGTCAGTACACAATGCATGCAATAGGATTGCATTGAAATTGAAATGCAACGTAATATAGTTTGCACATTTAGCAGCTAATCTGAAATGAGGATCGTGTGATTTTAACATTCAAGCAACACAAAAGTATGGATGATTAGTTATAGAATATAAGAGACTAAAGGAGAATTCACAAAGTACTCAGTACCAGCATACCAACCTTTCGAGAAATAAACAGAAGATGAATTCTGAAGCTGTTCCTTCCTCCTGCATAGAAGAATTGAAAATGAGCTGCTGATTCGTACTTGTAGATGGAGCAAAGTAATAAGATACAAATATAATAATGGTACATCATACATGCCTATATATATGACCATATGCATGTAATATGTAAATGCTTTGTGCAACATAAACAAGGCAGAGAATATCTTTAAGAATCTACAAGTTTCCATAAATTGTCACGTTTTAATTAACAAATGTTAGACAGTTGTACAAAATGCAAAAAGATAAAATTACTAGATAGAAACGTAACATAAATAACTTGTTTGTAAACAAGGAAAATGGATGCCTACCTCTTAGAAAATCTTCTAGGAAGGGAACTTTCAATCTTCTGACATTTTTCATGATCAGACACCTCTGGACCAATGGCATTCCTCTTCGCAGATAAAGATGTGGAACTTGGTTGGCTTGAGTACATCTTGTCCACCATATAGGATCCCTTTCCCCGCACGCCCCTGGCTTTTGTGTGTATCCAAAGGTAACTGCATCCACAATTCCCTCGTAATAGTTTCCAAAAGCGAGATGCCTACAGATCAACGAGGCATAAAAAGGGGGGAGAAAGAAAATAAATGTGCCATACCGGGCCATATTTATTTTTTCTGAACGGGAGGTAACCTCCGACAGAATCTGCTGCCCTCATGTTCTGCCTGCTCATCTGCCGGACCTACAGAAAAATGACAAAACAACAAATCAATGACAGTTTGTATCAGTGAACAACTGCAACAGATTCAACCAACGCTTTTATTCTAATAATTGATATTCCACACAGAAAAAGCATGCATTTCCGTGATGAATCTGCTAACCCATGACATGTGCCTAGAGTCTCCCAATCCACCTTTTGCGTTTAGCAGATGTGCAGTGTTAGAAATGATAACGACAGCAAGAGTTGAAATCTTACAGAAATCATACACACATCCCTAGAAGCGGAATGAGCATCCTGTCCCCCGACCATCAGCAGCCTGCATACCAAACCAGCAATGGTACTCGGAATTACAGACGCAATGTATATATATTATAAAAGCTTAAAAATGGGGGCTAAAAACTAATGCGCAGACCTAAAACACATTGCGTACCAATACTCCGCAAAACTACCGCCGAGGTTCATCATCCGTAATCAAACACCCCACCCAGTTCGGCAGCCCCAGGAGGCGGGCGGCCGCACCGCGCGTACCTTAGCGAGCCGCTCGGGTCACCGGTCAGCGCTGTCATCCCGTGCGCGGCGGTGGTGCGCGCTGCTCACCCACGGGCCGCCAGTCGACGTCGCTGCGCAGCCTCCCTACCTCCCCCGGCGGTGGCTGTCTGGGGACCCCCGCCGCCGCCCCCTCGCCCGATAACGCCTCCGCGACGCCCAACGCCCGCGCCCGCGTCGCCCGCGGGCGCGTGGCGCCGCCGAGGGGGAGACGAAGCAAGACGTCGTCCTCGCGGTCGGGGGGAGGTTGGCTTGCTAAACACCTCCTTCCAATCGATATTGATCCGCCCCATCGCCGGCGCCGGCGCCTGCCGCTGCCGATCGGCCTGCGATCGGGGAGGAGAGGAGAGAGACTGACTTGGGGGTTTGCGTTTTGGGGGTTTGTGCGAGGGAAACAAGGGTGGTGGAGTTGAGGAAGGAAGAAGTGGAGGTTGCCGCTTAATTGCTCGGCGAAATCATCATTCGTTCGCCAGCTTGCGCTCGAAGGAGGACAACGGGTTTGCGGCGTGGGAGGAAACACTGGAGCAGAGCAGGGCAACGGGTCCTAGAGTGGTGGGCCTGATGGGCCAGCGCCTTTCATCGAGATACTGTTGAGTTAGGCCCAGGTCCGCTAAGTATCTATGGGAAATGTGGGCTGTATAGTGATGGGCTGAGCTGGGCTGACCAGACGTCTGGAATGAAATGGTGGACCAGAGTACCAGACTATGATGCCTTAGTGTTTTGTTTAATTTGAACTCAAATTGCAAATGTTCGCTACAAACAATAAGGGCATGTTGTGACTTCAGTTCTTTAAAAACAACTCCAACTCCTATTTTTAATGTATTTATTTAGTTAAGAAGAAAAATTGTCCTCAAAAGAGTTCATAGAAATAGTTTTTCGGATATCCTCTCAACACATAAGTTTCAGGTAGTCGAGAGAGAAACTCCATATCCACTTCCCTGTTGGTGTCTTTTTAAAAGAATCAGAGTAAAATTGGAAGAAAAAGAACAATAAAAAGAATTTCAAGTGAGAATGCGATAAGTGCGAAGAAACTACTAAAATAAGTTTCATTAGTTAGAAATAATTTGGGTTTCTAATACAAAATCATTTAGAAGTTATTATTTAGAAGACTATTGAAGAATGACTAAATTGAAGGTTAGTATTTCTTACATTATCCGCTAGTTTTATTAGTTTAGTAAGTAAATTATACCAAATCTTCTTAAGATACTCCTAATGGAGGATCAAATATAAAAATCAAAGGCACATCGAGTTCACAACATGGCCCATAAGTACACCGTGCATGACCCATATTGTTTTCTTTTTGAAAAAGTAAGATATATTTGACTTCAACCCTTTCAAAAGTCAGCTCACTGAGTACGGTTTCACTTCGTCCCTAAATAGATGACATTTTTGGGTATCCAGTAGCTATAAGTTTGACTCATTTTTATAGAAAATATATGCAAATATTTATATTTTCAAATAAACTTTGTTACAAGATTGAAAAGATATTTCGTGATGATACTAATTATATCTCGTAATGATACTAATTATGGTA